>ML811166.1:77574-96325 GCA_009831015.1 Picea engelmannii | reverse complement strand
TTTCATGTATTTATTATGTTGTGGCTCATTTGAAGCGTTGCATACACAGTCTAAAATTGTGGCAAAGAACCTTTCTAGTAATTCATGTACTTTTAACTTTGCATTATGCTAAAATTGGTATGTGAAAAATTAGCTAAAGTTGCTTGATTCCACTATCGAAAGCAGATATAGGAGAATCTCAACATTTCAAATTTCAATGATAGATTTTGGTTGTTAGCATTTATGAGATGAAAAATTGATTTATAAATAATAATAATAGTTTAAGTAACCAGACTTGTAATTGCTGTGCACTTTTTTTCCCACTAAAAATTCGCACAAATTGTATTGATATATAATTCTGAAAATTCACACAAATTATATTAATATATAATTTTTCAACATCACAGAAATTTGTTTGGAAACTACTTTCACTGACCATCCAAATCCTACATAGTTGCCTTCATATACTAATTACAGTACCTTATAGTGAATTACTATCAAACTATATGTGACACACACTAAACCTCGCTCTTCAAGCGAGCAATGAGACTTAGAAACATAGTGGAAACAAAAACAAAAAAAAAAACTAGATCAAGAGAAAGCTGAAGAAGCATTATAATATGTCAAGATGTTGAATTGTTTCAGAATTCTCTCTGTCCCATGAAAAGTAGAAGATTCTACCACATGAAGTTGATAAAGCTTGTTTTGATAGCATGTTTGCCTCCACATTAGCCTCTCTGAAAATATGTTGGAAATACATACCTCTGAATGACGAAATCAGCTGCCTAATCTTGCCTTTCTAGAATTCAATATTTATGGCTTGAAGATTTCTTTTATTATTGAGCCAAACAATTATTACCTTTGAATCACCTATTAATTGAATATACTGAATGTCTAAATTATTTTCAATGAAAAGTGAAGCCCATGCACCCAACAATTCAGCTTTAGTGTTTGTTCCAGCTCCGAAGTTGAAGTGCCACCTGCAATAAGTCGAATCTCCTCATTTAATGGTGCCACCTTCCCCACATATAGTGCCTCTCGCCACTAAAGAACCGTCAAAGAAATCCACTGAATAACCATTCAACCTGTTGATCAAGTTCACTCTTAAAATTGGCTCAACGATTTTGACCGAATGGGAAAATTCTCAAGCATACTTAAAGTCCTGTGAACTATAGCCCATGCAGATGGCACTTTACCTTCAAAGATTAGATTGTTTTGTTCAAGCCATATATTCCAAAAAAACATAGTTGGTAGTCTTTTTAACAGTTCCTTATTCCCAAACCAATCGTCCATACAGTGACTAAGGGAAATATCGGTCCATGCAAAATTTATATTTTGCAGGTGCGTGCACTTAGCCCATATCGAAGGAGAAAAAGCACAATGTATAAAAACATGGGAAATGCCTTCGAAATGTTGATTGCATAGGAGGAATATGCCCAGGCCATTCCACCCTTTTGATTGTAGGTTGATGCAGGAGCATCGCAAATATCAAGCGAGCGTGGAGCAAGCGCAACGTATTTTTGAGCACATGATAAATTGCTTGAAAATCTTTTTGAAATTGATGCGCCAAAATCTTTAATGAAGCCATTTATGAAGGAGCATCTTTGTATATTGTATTGGAACTTGAGTGATTCACTCTCGTCCTTAGTATATAGGAGGCATTTAAACTATTTAATGCAAGTAGATAGACTTGAATTCATAGATTAGATAGTTTTAGAAAGAAGGAGGGAAAACGGATATAGACACCCTCATTGTACATTGTAACATAGTTGAAGCAGGAAGAGCACAAGAGAATAGTAGAGAGATGTAGAAGAACATCCATGTATAGATCTTGAATTAATAGAAGAAGTTGATTCAATCCATGGTTTTGTGTCTTTTCTCTGTGTGTTGATGTTAAATGATGTGCTCATGAGTCTTTTGTTTTCCTGTTATGCATTTTCTTTATTACTGTGTATGTGATTTCATGTTTGAGTTTGAAATTTGAGAGAAAGAAGAAATGAGTTTCAATTGTTTCTCTATCTGAGTAAGGATTCCTGCAAGGAGTGCAGTTGAAGTTCTTTGCAAGGAGTGCGTTGACAGAAGGCTTGGATAGTTTAACTCTTGTTCTCATTCACCTAGAAGTGAAATTGGGTTGCTGGAGCTGTGCCAGGAGTGCGCAGGCTAAGGGAGAGTCTCAGTTGTGAATCTGAGCAGAAGATTTGAAGGACTGCTGCTGCAGGTGTGCGCAGGGTTGGAGAAACCCAAACACTTGAAGTGTTTGTAGGTTTCCGCCAGGAAGGCATGCAAAGGGTTATCTTTTTCTAAGAGACTGAGAAGTTGTAGAAAGCTCAAGAGGGATAAAACCTTCAGAACCTAAGGAAGGATTGCACAGAGAGTTCGTGTCGTGGAGCACCTAAAACCAATGTTGCAAGGTTGCACATAGGAGGACGAGTGAGTGCAGAGGAACACTTGGTCATTTTCAAGAAATCCTCAAGGAGGAAGAAATTGACGGTCAGGATCTTGTGTAGGGGATTCGTGGAAAATCCACCAGCCATCAGATCCACCAGAGTAACAAGGAGGTTATGGCCACAGCGGAAGGTTAAACTCGGGAGGATCGTGGGCCGTAGGATCATTGTTGGGTTTCCCGTCAGCCGCTTGATCAAGCAGAAGTTGCACTGGGGTTACGTCCTAGTGAGCAGAGGAAAGAACCCAAAGAGGCGTCAGGAGTCGGGAAATCAGAGTTCTTGAGGTCGTGAGAATCGGGACATCAAAAATCTCAAAATCCCGATGAGTGCAGAGCCGTCCATCTGTTGGGACAGGTGGCAGGGATCGAGAGTCCATCGGCATTTCGGAAGTTCAGGAGTCAAGAGACCTGAGACCTTTCAAGTCTCGAAACACCGATGAAGTCCTAGCTGTGGATTTCAGAGAGGACACATGTCAGAAGATCCAAGAGGAGTCGGGGTTCAGGGTATCAGGAAGCCTGAGTACAAAGAAAATGTTGCATCAAGAATCGTGATCTCACGATATCCGAAAAGCCGACAAGGGGATAGTGACGTGGAAGAGTCAACCTTCACGTGAATCGGGAATCGACATTTCGTGACTCTTGGGAATCATAGCAGCAGGAATTGTGAAGCTCCGAAACGCGATATCTTGACAGGCCAAAGGAACAATGTGGGGCCACAGTGGAATTAGTGGAGGACAGGTGGCACAACTTATCAGGATTCGGGGTTCGGGAAAAGGTAAGTCCCAAAAACTTTGGTATTAGGATTCGCGATCCCACAAAGTCCAAAGTCCCGACAAGGAAGTTGTCCATCGGTGTTTGAGTCATCAGGATATTGGGGATCCTAGTGACAAGTTGTTTGTTCATTTTGGAATCACGAACCGCGAAACCTCGATGAGGAATATGACTGTGGTCATATAAGGAGCGGTCGTGTGGACAAAAGGCTTAGCCCAGGAGGCTAAGGAAGAAAGGTAGTGTATCGGTGTATCGGGGATCAGGGATCGGTGAGGCGAGTTATAGGAGGAACCCCTATAGCAAGGTAAAAAGGTCAGCATTGACTCGTGTCGGATTTCGGAGAATCCTGAAGCACAAACCACGCAACCACAGGATTCGCGAAATCGCGAAGTCTGATTTGCCTATCATCAAGGGAGATCTTTTGGAGAAATGTTGTGGGTGTGGAAAGTTCCTGATAGGGAATTAGAAGATATTTTCAGTTCTTTGGGACGAGGAAGGAGGAGGTCCTGTGAGCGAACTTGCCTGGGTGGCACACCTGCGTCAAGTGGTATCAGAGAAAGAGAATTTCCTTTCTTTCTGTAGCAGAGAAGAAGGAATTTCACCATGCCACCAAGGAGATGGGATAGACAATCACTTGATCCAGAGGAAAGAGAAAACCCAAGGAGAAGGGGTAGGCAAGCGCAGAATCCAGAAATGGAAAGAGAGATACATGATCTATGAGCTAGACTCGAAGATATGGAGACAACGCAAAGACGCACAGCCAGTGCAGGGGATCTTAGCGATTCAGAGGGTGAAGTTGAAGCTGAACATGAGGAAGAAGTTGTAGCCGAGGATGCAGCCAATGAACGTATAATCAAAGCTATTGCATGGATGGGTGCAAAAACGAAGATGGACATTCCAGTTTATGAGGGGAATCTGGATGCAAAAGAGCTTCTAGATTGGATTAGAGCTCTGGATACATACTTTGATTATGAATATGTCGAAGAGGATAAGAAATTCAGGCATGCTATCACGAGATTGAAGGGACACGCAACATTATGGTGGGATGAGATACAAGCAGATAGACATTGCAAGGGAAAGAAGAAAATTAAAAGTTGGGATTGAATGATTGCAAAGATGAAGGCAAAGTTCATCCCTAGAGATTATCAAATCACTCTGTTCAGGAGGATGCAGAATCTGAGACAGAAGCTGATGACAGTAAAAGAATACATGAAGGAATTCTATCAATTGAACATCAGGGTAGGTCATCGGGAGAGCGATGATGAGAAAGTTGCCAAGTATATGAATGGTTTGAGATATGATATTCAGGACAAGATGAGTATGGCAACCATCCGAACGGTGGAGGATGCCTATCAAATAGATTTGAAAACTGAAGAGAAGATGAGCCGTAAGTAAGGTCAGTGAGGCTGAGGCAAGAGTCAGCCCAAAGGAAAATCGGTTGCCCAAGATAAATACCAGAAGCCCAAGTATGAATAGAAAAATCCTCAGACTAGAATCGAGAGAGGTGGAAGTTGATAGCGAAGCCAGCATGCTGAACAAAGAGGGAAGCATATAGAGAAAAGAGGAGGATACACTGATAATAACATGTTTTCTTGTACCAAAGGTAGAGGAAGAGGAATAGGTGGAGTAATCACATGCTTCACGTGTGGAAAGAATGTGCACAAGTCATTCAACTATCCAGATAAAAAGAAGGATGGAGGAGAAGTTCACATCGCCAAGGAACATAGGCGAGATGTTGAAGCGGAAGATGCAGAAGGTGGAAGGTCATTGATGATGTGTAAGGTTCTCTTAACACATGAGAAGGAGGTGGAGGACTCAGCTCAAAGAACCAGTCTTTTCAGAACTGCTTGCAAAACCAAGGATAGGGTATGTAAGGTTATCTTGGACAGTGGTAGCACAGATAATCTCATTTCAACCGAGATGGTAGAGAAGTTGGAGCTGGAGACAACTGATCACCCGAGTCCATACAAAGTTTCATGGCTACAGAAGGGACATCAGGCAAATGTCACTAAACAATGTTTAGTTGAATTCAAAATAGGAGGGTATAATGATAAAATACTATGTGATGTTATTCCTATGGACGTCTGTCATTTATTGTTGGGCAGACCATGGCAATATGACAAGAACGTAATTCATGATGGGAAGATGAATATGTATACTCTAGAGAAGAATGGGAGGACACACATGTTGCTTCCAATAAAATATAAGGAGGTAAAACCAGAGGGGAGAAACATTGTACTCCTCATGAGTGGGAAGGAGATTCTTACGGAGGTGAAGAAGAAAGAAGATCCACAATTCTTTGTGGTCAGAAAAACGAAGCTCGTTTTGACTAGCACGAGAGTAGACGATTTGCCAGGAGAAATTCAGGAACTACTGGAAGAGTTCGCTGACATCATGGTGAACGAATTACCTCGTTCGTTGCCACCGATGAGAAGTGTGAGTCATCATATAGACCTCATACCAAGAGCTATTTTTCTGAATAAAGCCACATACAGGTTGATGCCACAAGAAAATGAAGAGGTCAAGAAGCAAGTCTAGGAGCTGCTAGACAAAGGATTGGTCAGGGAAAGTTTGAGCCCGTGTGTCGTTCCAACGGTACTCAGTCCAAAAAAAGATGGAGGTTGGAGAATGTGTACTGACTCGAGGGCCATCAACAAGATAACCATCAGGTATAGGTTTCCATTGCCGAGGATGGATGATCTGATGGATTGCTTAAGTGGAACAATTTTTTTTTCAAAGATTGATTTGAAGAGTGGATATCACCAAATTTGCATGAGGGAAGGTGATGAGTGGAAAACAACGTTCAAGACAAATGAAAGTTTGTATGAATGGATTTTCATGCCGTTTGGCTTGAAAAATGCACCGAGTACCTTTATGAGGTTGACGAATGAAGTCCTGAGGGAATTCATCGGGAAGTCTGTCATTGTGTATCTGGATGACATATTGATTTTCAACAAAAAGGAGGTTGAACATCTAAAGCATCTGGCCATTGTGATGAGACTAGAGAAGAAGAAGTTGTTGATAAACATGAAGAAGTCCTCATTCATGAAGACATAACTCATTTATTTAGGATTTGTTGTTTCGGCAAATGAGTTGAAGATGGATCCAGATAAGGTGGAAGTAATTAAAAATTGGCCATCACCGAGAAATATTTTTGAGGTGAGAAGTTTTCAAGGACTGGCTAGTTTCTACGGGAAGTTCATCGGAAATTTCAGTGGGATTAGCGCAGTGATGATGGATACAGTCAAGAAATGACATAAATCTTTTCACTACACTGAAGAGGTGGAGAAAAGTTTCAAGTTGTTGAAACGGAAGATCACGGAACAACCGGTTTTGGTGTTGCCGGATTTCCAAAAGACATTTTAGGTAAAATGTGATGCAAGTGGGTTTTCCATAGGAGCGGTCTTGAGTCAGGAGGACATACCAAATGCCTATTTCAGCAAGAAGTTGAATGAGGCAAAAGAAAAGTAGTCCACGTATGGTAAGGAATTCTATGCCATCATACAGGCATTGAAAAAATGGAGGCACTATTTGATTCCAAAGGAATTTCTTTTATATAGTGATAACCATGCATTACAATTTGTGACTCAACAGGAGAAGTTGAATCAGAGGCATGTTAAGTGGGTCGAATACATGCATAATTTCACTTTTCTAATTAAGCATATTTCGGGTACTGCTAACAAAGTGGTTGATGCATTGAGCAGGAAATGTTTACTGATGCAGAAGTTCAAAGTCAGGACGTTAGGCTTTGATGATCTCAGGGATATGTATGCAGATGATCAGGATTTTAAGGAAGCGTATGAAGTAGATAAGAACCCATTTCTCAGAGACAGAAGCCAATGGATAGAGTACGTGATCCAGGAAGGATTGTTGTTCAAGGGCAATTAGTTGTGTATTCCAAATTGTTCCATGAGGGAGAATCTGTTAAAGGAGAAACACAACGGAGGATTGGCCATACACTTCAGTCATGACAAGACATTCGCGAAGCTGAGAAAGTCATACTTTTGACCAGGAATGTGGTCAGAGGTTAAGAGGTTTGTGAACAGATGCAGGATTTTCCAGCATTCAAAGGGAAGAAAGCAGAATACAGGATTTTATCAACCATTACCCATACCCGAGAGGTCGTGGGATGAAATCAGCATGGATTTCGTATTGGGATTGCCAAGGACGCAAAGAAAATTTGATTCAATCTTTGTGGTAGTGGATAGGTTTTCCAATATGGGACATTTTATCCCATGCTAGAAAACCAGTGATGCGACTCACATCACAAATATGTTTTTCAAAGAGGTCGTTCGACTTCACGACTTACTCAGAAGTATAGTTTCAGACAGAGATACAAAGTTTGTGGGACATTTTTGGAGGACACTGTGGAAAAAGATGGGGACTAACTTGATGTTTAGTTCTACCTATCATCCTCAGACGGATGGGCAAACAAAAGTGTTGAACAGAAGTCCGGGAGACTTGCTGAGAATCTTGGTGACAGAGCACCACTGCCAGTGGGATATTATATTGCCATAGGTAGAGTTCGCATATAATGACTCAGTGAACAGGAGAACATGCCAAAGTCCATTTCATATTGTGTATGGCATGCAGCTGAGAGGAATTTCTTAATTAAGGGATTCGGAACAGACTGCGACTAGGAGTGAAAGCATTGAAGAGTTCGCAGAGGTGATGAAAGAACTTCACAACCAGGTGAAGCAGCGACTGCTAGATTCAAGTCATGAGTATAAGCACAGATCCGACCAACGGAAGAGACAGCTTCAGTTCAAGGTTGGTGAATTAGTTCTGGCACATTTGAGGAAAGAGAGGTTCCCGAGGGGAACTTACAATAAATTGAAAATGAAGAAAATCGGGCCATGTAAGGTCTTGAAGAAATTGGGGAAAAATGCTTATGAGATGGAGTTACCGGATGGTATCGAAATATCTTCGATATTCAATGTCGCATATTTATATCCATATAAAGCTGAGGAGATAGGAACAAGTAATGAACAACCAGAGTTTTAGTGGCAGAAGCAGATGCCGATTGTAGAGAAGCCACAGATGGAGCAGATACTGGATAAACGAGTGGGTAAGAAGAACAGGAGGAAAGAATACTATGAGTATCTGGTCAAATGGAAGGGCCATCCAGTGGAAGATGCTAGCTGGGAGAATGAAGAAGAAATACATAAGCATGGATATACCATGCAGGAGCTCATGGAAAGGAGCCCATGAAATTTTTCAAGCGAGGGAGTATGATGCAAGAGCATCGCAAATATCAAGCGAGCGTGGAGCAAGCACAATGTATTTTTGAGCACATGATAAATTGTTTGAAAATATTTTTGAAATTGATGTGCCAAAACTTTAATGAAGCCATTTATGAAGGGGTGCCTTTGTATATTGTATTGGACCTTGAGCGATTCGCTCTCATTCTTAGTAGATAGGAGGCATTTAAACTAGTTAATGCAGGTAGATAGACTTGAATTCATAGATTAGACAGTTTTAGAAAGAAGGAGGGAAAATAGATATAGACACCCTCATTGTACATTGTAACATAGTTGAAGTAGGAAGAGCACAGGAGAATAGTAGAGAGTTGTAGAAGAACATCCATGTATAGATATTGAATTAATAGAAGAAGTTGATTCAATCCATGGTTTTGTGTCTTTTCTGTGTGTGTTGATGTTAAATGATGTGCTCATGAGTCTTTTGTTTTCCTGTTATGCATTTGCTTTATTGTTGTGTATGTGATTTCATGTTTGAGTTTGAAATCTGAGGGAAAGAAGAAATGAGTTTCAATTGTTTCTCTATCTGAGCAAGGATTCCTGCAAGGAGTGCAGTTGAAGTTGTCCGCAAGGAGTGCGTTGGCAGAAGGCTCAGATAGTTTAACTCTTGTTCTCGTTCACCTAGAAGTGAAATTGGGTTTCTAGAGCCATGCCAGGGGTGCGCAGGCTAAGGGAGAGTCTCAGTTGTGAATCTAAGCAGAAGCTTTGAAGGACTGCTGCTGCAGGTGTGCGTAGGGTCAGAGAAACCCAAAAAATTGAAGTGTTGCAGGTTGCCGCCAGGAAGGCGTGCAAAGGGTTCTATTTTTCTAAGAGACTGAGAAGTTGGAGAAAGCTCAAGAGGGATAAAACCTTCAGAACCTAAGGAAGGATTGCACAGAGAGTTCGTGTCATGGAGCACCTAAAACCAATGTTACAGGTTTGCACACAGGAGGATGAGTGAGTGCAGAGGAACACTTGCTCATTTTCAAGAAATCCTCAAGGAGGAAGAAGTTGGTGGTCAGGATCTCGTGGAGGGGATTCATGGAAAATTTGCCAGCCGTCAGATCCACCAGAGTAACAAGGAGGTTACAGCCACACCAGGAGGTTAAGCTCGGGAGGATCGTGGGTCGTAGGATCATTGTTAGGTTTCCCGTCAGCCGCTTGATCAGGCAGAAGTTGCATTGGGGTTACGTCCTAGTGAGCAGAGGAAAGAACCCAAAGAGGCATCAGAAGTCGGGAAGTTGAAGTTCCTAAGGTCGTGAGAATCGCGACATCAAAAATATCGAAATCCCGACGAGTGCAGAGCCATCCATATATTGGTACAAGTGGCAGGGATCAAGATTCCATCGACATTTTGGAATTTCAGGAGTCAAGAGACCTGAGACCTTTCAAGTCTCGAAACACCGATGAAGTCCTAGCTATGGATTTCAGGGTGGACACGCGTCAGAAGATCCGAGAGGAGTCAGGGTTCGGGGTATCAGGAATCCTGAGTACAAACAAAACGTTGCATCAGGAATCACGATCTCGCGATATCCAAAAATCTGACGAGAGGATAGTGACGTGGAAGAGTCAACCCTCACGTGCATCGGGAATCGGCATTTTGTGGCTCTTGGGAATCATAGCAGCAGGAATCGCGAAACTTTGAAACATGATATCCTAATAGGCCAAAGGAACAGTGTGGGGCCATAGTGGAATTAGTGGAGGATAGGTGGTAAAACTTATCGAGATTCGGGGTTCGGGAAAAGGTAAGTCCCAAAAACTTTGGTATTAGGATTCGCGATCCCGTTAAGTCCGAAGTCCCGACAAGGAAGTCGTCCATCAGTGTTGTATTCATCGGGATATCGGGGATCCTGGTGACAAGTTGTTTGTGAATTTTTCAATCGCGAACCGTGAAACTCCGATGAGGAATATGACTGTGGTCATATAAGGAGCGGTCGCGTGGACAAAAGGCTTAGCCCGGGAGGCTAATGCAGCAAGGTAGTGTATCAGTGTATCAGGGATCGGGGATCGGTGAGGCGAGTTATTTTGGACTTTGCAAATGTCAAAATCATGTTAGGAGGAACCCCGATAGCAAGGTAAAAATGTCAGAGTTGAGTCACGTTGGATTTTGGAGAATCGTGAGGCACAAACCACGCGACCATAGGATTCGCGAAATCGCGAAGTCCGATTTCCCGATCGTCAAGGGAGAGCTTTTGGATAACTGTTGTGGGTGTGGAAAGTTCCCGATAGGGAATTAAAAGAGATTTTCAGTTCTTCGGGCCGAGGAAGGAGGAGTTCCTATGAGAGGACGTTCCTGGGTGGCGTGCCTGTGTCATAAGTTGTCCCATGTTAACAATCTATCCTCCAAAGCCATCCAGAAGAAAAATGTGACCTTCAATGGGACACCTCATTTCCACAAATTTATCTTCCATCCTTGCTACATCGGAAGGTTCAGGGTTGAAAGGATAGTGTCATAGAAATTTTTAACGGAGAAGTTTCCTGAGAGGTCACCCCTCGTCCAAATGAGTGAATCAGTAGTACCCCCGAGAAGTGTGACCCCTGAATTTTTTAACTTTGTTACAAATGAGTTCTAGTTCACTGCATGTACCCCTATTAACCTCAATTCATCATTTCTCCTTGTTACACATTATTTTCATCATCCCTATGACCGTTAATGATGTAAACCTATTTGTTTCCTTTGGAGGGGTCAGTGGCCTGAGTTCCTGAAGAAGGAAGGGAGAAGAACTTTTCCTAAGAAAAGAAGTTGCATTTTCCTTTGTGAAAACCCTATAAAAAAGGAAGATCGTTGGCTACATTAAAGCTAGGGTGCGAGAATGCCTAATTCTCGCACGCTACATGATAGCTAGCTCATGAGGAGTTCACATTCTGCTCTATATGAAGGGTGTGAGAATGCTCATATGTGGGAAAAACGAGCATCTTCTCGATTCTTCTAGAAGGAGAAACTTCCATGGTGAGGTGGCATCCGAATGGTTTGGATCTTACTCACTTTCATGATTTAGTGGGATCATCCTAACCTCTTCACCTTATCCTCTTCATCTTCTAAATGGAGAGGAGATCTCATGGAGAAGGGATAAGTTGGATTTGGATTGGAATTATTAGCTTGGGTGGAGTGTCTTTGAGTTTTTCCTTTGTCAAGATAGATTGTGAATATTATCAGATCTGTGCTCTCAAAATTATTGGAATGGAAGTGTGTGGGGAACGAAGGACAGTTGGAAGGGACTTTGTGACATCAAGTCCATGATTGTAATCTCTCTTTCACATTTAATATGATACAGTAATATAATTCTTTCCTATAAAGCTTGTGTTTTATTGTATGATTCTTTGATCACATACATAGGTTTATATTGAGTTTATGCTATTACTATCACTTTGGTTGGTTGTGTTCTTTTGCAAGATCATCATTGTATGAGTGTTGGAACGAAGATAAGATGGTGATAGTGAGAGGAAGCAACATTTAAACGGTATGCCACCTATCCCTCTTTAGTTAGTAAATTCAATATCTAAAACTTAAGGAAAGCATCATGTTCTGGTGTGTTTTGTTCTAGATCTAGGTGGATCTAGGGAGATCAGTTAGTGTCTACACCTACCAATTTATCCAATAACACTCCTCTAGACCTCCACGCACATCCCAGGATCCTGATAAATAGAAGCTTGAGCTAGCATATATACCAATGGTGATGAGGTGGCCAGCTTCAGGGTTCCAACTAATCCAGTGGTTGATAACTGGAAGTGAGCGTAATAAAATGGACCACATCCTCGAGACAGAGTGATAGTTTTATGTAGGCCTTATGATCCAATTAAGAAGAGAAGTATTATGAAGGTACTTATCCATAATAACCTGATGCTAGATTCTTCTCTACATTAGAACCCTCCATAATGTTACCGAATTCAAGGCCAAATTAAAATGATAAAGATTACGAAACCCCCATCCCCCATTTCATCTTGGTTTGGAAAGTATCTCCCATCTGCAAAGATAAAAATGGCAGGAATATGATCGCCCATTGCATAAGTAGTGATACATAACTTTACGGATCTTGTTAAGGATGGTGTGAGGAAAAGACTCATGGACATTCAAAAAATTGGTTGGCCTTCCAGCACTTATTTGATCAAGATGTATTCACCACCTAAAGAAAGCCACCTATTATACCAACCTGCTATTTTATGAGATAACTTTGAAACAAGCCAAATCCAATCAGCTACCCGATGAGGACCTATTTTTAAAAATACCCCATGTATTTAAATCCAGAAGAAAGAGCGCTAAATGAATAGGGAAAGGGAGATTTAAAAGGAGTCAAATCAACTTCAGTAAGGTCTTCATAATGTATGGTAGATTTTTTCAAATTCACTATGAGACCAACAACAATTTTTTTTGTAAATAAGAAGTATATGTATATTAAGAGCCTGCTAAAGCTGATGTAAAGTAGAAAAATACAGAGATATACTGGCTACATTTACTAGACTGCCCCATCAGAGGGGAAACCAGTCCATCCATCCCATCAAGTTCAGATGCCTAATAAGTCATAAGTTAAGTAAAAACAGTGTTCCAACTGATTGTCATCTAAGACTATGAGCCTGATAAAACTTGGAAACAACGCTAAGATCTAAACACCTGGCATATAGCCTATCCACATGGCTCGGAGGTCCTCTGTCCAAGGATCTTCTTCAATATACGTCGGCTGGTCATCCCATAGCTTTTCCTTTCCCTCGTCATGCTCGGTGTCCGCAGCTTGGCTTTCGCGCTCATCCTTCTCCCGCCCCACCTCTGTTCGTCGTTGCACTCTATCCATGCCATCACCTGTAGCAGCAGCAGGTGCTTTCACTGGAGTAGAATCGACTGGGTCAGAGGAGAGCTCCACTTGCATGGAGGAGAGGATTTGAAGAAAGCTCGCCACGTTTTCTTCTGTGGCTTGTAGGCGAAATTGAAGGTATGCCACCTCCCATTTGAGATCAAAGACCAAGTCATGCAGTATAACTAGCCGGTCTCTGAAGTGCACATTGTCAAAGAGGTCCGTAGGATGGAGGCTCGCCCGCTGAGGCTCACCGTGTGTAGGTGGTTCGCCGCTCAGGTTGCTCGATGGCCCAGGGATTGGCGTTGGGGCGGAAGATTTCATCAGGGGGTCTTGAGGGCGCCGGTGGAGTGAGGTTGATGACCGAGGGATAATGGCCATGGAATTGAAATGCACACTCTACAGAGCTGGCGAGGAAGCAACGGTGAATTGAGTCTGAAGACGGGAGGAAGAACAGATGGAAGGTGAATCAGAAGGTGAGACCGAGGGTCGATGGGGCTTCCAGGGAGAGCCCCTCCTCAGCCTTCCCCTTGGCCGAGTCATCATGTGCTCAGGGAGACTGGCAGGGACGACAACAAACCAGAGGTGCAAGAGAATTGCCGGGATGACAACAATCCAGAGGAAATGAGCCGAGGCCAGCCTTTACTGTGAAGGGAGGAGCCCTACAGACACCATACGGGGATCGAAAGCAAATACAATGAGCCAAGCCATTCGAAAATAGTTCAAATGTGGGAAGAGTCACATTAATGCTCCCTTGTTGCGGAGTAAATGGCATTTAAACACCCAGGAGGGCGGCAGCCTGCAGCACGAGCCCATCACGTGGCTCTGTGTTGCATCGGCTTGTGACTGCTCCCATCCTCTACCATGAGGATCCCACTAACACCCCATCCTAGGAAACATCTACCAATCTAGCTTTGCGAATACACTACTGGAGGATAGGGTGATCTGGATTCTGGGCTGAATAACACTGGAGGTCTGGTCCCCTCCAGTTGGTGCCCAAATTAGCCAATTCATCCACAACTTGATTCGCCTTCCTCCTGATGTGTGTGGGAATGATGACCTGATGTGGATGCAGTAGACCTGCAATGATATGTAATCCATGTGAAAGTCTCCAGCTAAGAGAAATGCTATCCAGGTTTGCCCCATGTAGGATCTCGAGCAACAAGCCAATGATGACCTGAGAGTCCCCTTCGGCGATGATCTTTGTGTAATTTTCCTTAATGGCCAGTTGCAGTCCCTTGATAAGACCCTAGAGTTCTGCTGCATTGTTCATGGAATACCCGAGGGGGCCTGATCCTATGACGAGAATGTGTCCACGATGATTGCGGAAGACCACTCCATAGCCTGCAGCCCCGGGATTGCCCTTAGAAGCTTCGTCAAAATTGAGTTTAACGAAATCCTCTAGGGGAGGAGACCAAAAGGAAGGGCGACTCGAAGGGAAGGTGGGAGAGGGGGGGGATGTCTGAGGAGAAGGAAGAGGATTCCAGCACCGGAGGATGGGGAGCTTGGAGGGAGGGCAAGCTAAGTCTGCATCAGACCACTTCCTGAGTTGGAGAGTTTCCAAGAGGTTGCTTTGGCATTGACGCCAACATTGGTGCCATGGGAGAGAGGTGTTTCTGAAAATTCTTCTATTTCTTTCTTTCCACGTTTTCCAAAGGATAAATCCAGGTAGAAGTTGCCAAATTCTATTGAGGTAGGGGGAGCAGAAAGCCTGATCTCTCCAGTTCATAATAGTTTCAATGAAACTATCTCTAAGGTGGTCCGAGGTACGCATGATGATCGCTACTTGATCCCAGATTTGAGTTGTGTAAGGGCAAGTATTGAGAAGATGATTCAAGGTTTCCTCTGCCTCTCCACAGAGTATGCATATGGAGGGTCCCACAAAACCTCTCTTCAGGAGATTTTCCCAGGTGAGAATGCTTGAGTGTGCGACCAACCAGAGAAAAAGAGTGATTTTTGGCCAATGCTTGAGATTCCATATTTTCCCCCAAATTTTTGTACCTGGGGGGGAGTCTGACTTAGCTTTAATTTGATAGGCTTCCTGCGTGGTGAAGGAGCCCTGTGGCCTGTATCCCCACCAAAGTATGTCTTCACCAACAATTATAGGAATTTTTCGTTTAGTCAGCTCTTCTTGAAGGGGTGCCAGATCTATATGCAAATCCAAGTTAATACGCTCCTGATATAAGTGCCAGTAGTTCCAGGTGTCCTCCGCGGGATTATGCTACCAGTAGTCTGCTACCTTTGTTAGGCCCACCCTTGTAGCTTGGGCAAAAATATCTCGGGCCCAGTCCTCAGCGCTCAAGGCTGGCCATTGTTGCTAGGAATCTTGCCAGAACAGAGCCGTTTCCCCATTTCCTATCTCCCAAAAAGCATGCTGAGTCACCAACTTCCTGTTCTTCTTGGCTACTGTCAAAATGAAGGAGCCCGTGTTATCCCCATTCCATCTAATTAGGTTTTTCTCTTCCATATTAGGGGCATATTTCTTCCTCCATAGTTTAGCCCAAATATCTTTGGGGTTTTTTAACCAACGCCACCAGATTTTGGCACTGAGAACCTTGTTCATTATAGAGGGGTATCTTAACCCCAGTCTGCCTTGCTCTTTGGGCCTACAGAGCTTTTCCCAGCTGACTAGTGCTATCTTCTTCTCTTTGTTGAGGCCTTGCCAAAGGAATTTTCTCTGTAAGCTTTTGATGGTGTTGAGAACAAATATTGGGGCAGCCAACGCTGAGAAAGCATAGATCGGGAGAGATTGAAGAACAACTTTGAGCAGAGTGAGACGACTAGGTAGTTTTAAAGCTCTAAAGGTCCAAGAGGAGAGCCGTTTGGAGAAGGAAGACAGAAGGTATTCCCAGGATGAATTCTGGAGGGCATTGTCAATCAGAGGTATGCCTAGATATTTGGATGGAAGGGAGCTTTTGTTGAAACCAAGGATATCCAAAATGTGATGCTGAACTGGGGGGGAGGGGCGTGTTGAAAAAGAAGATTTGGGATTTATCCTTGTTGCAATTCAGACCTGAGGCATCAGAAAAGGTTTGGAGAATCTCTTGTAGAGAGTTGGCTTCCCATGCAGTAGGGTTGCCCATTAAGAGGGTATCATCCACAAATTGGCTATGCGAGATAGGGGGGGAGATGTCATGCAGGGGTAAACCTGTCAAAAGGTTGTTTTCCAGAGCAGCGTGGATGGATCGACTAAGTTCTTCGGCCATGATGATGAAGAGGAAAGGAGACAGGGGATCGCCCTGTCTAATCCCTCTTGAGGGGGAGAAAGGTCTCGAGGGTACACCATTGATGAGAAGGGAGAAGAAGGCCGAGGAGGTCAAATTTAAAATCCAAGTAACCCAATTTTGATCAAAGCCAAAAGCTATAAGCATTCCTCGCATATACTCCCAGCTGATCTTATCAAAGGCTTTAGATAGGTCCAACTTGAGGAGCATACCTGGGGTCTTGGTTTTCTGCAGGGAGTGAATTACTTCATGAGCCAAAATGATGTTATCCAAGATTTTCCTGCCCTCAACATACCTCGATTGCTCTGGGGATATGATTGTTGGTAGGATCGGCTTGAGTCTCCGGGCTATTACTTTTGTGAGGAGTTTGTAGATGATGTTGCAAAGAGCTATAGGCCTATATTGCTTGGGCCTATGCGCCTGCCCCTCTTTGGGGATTAAGGCGAGAAAAGTGGCATTGAGAGCCCGGAGGACCTTTTCTATGACCCTTGAGTCTTCCAGGATTTCCCAGACCTCTGTCTGAATCATCGGCCAACAGTAGTGGAAGAAGTCGTTGGTGAATCCATCTGGGCCAGGAGCCTTGCACTTAGGAGTGTCCTGGAACGCTTGATCTACTTCCTTGATGGTGAAGGGTCTGAGGAGGGCTACGTTTTGCTCCTGGGTTACAAGGGAGAGCACATGCCTTGTAATCTTATTGATTGCTTCATGTCTATCTGGGTTGGGCTCAGTGAGAAGGTATTGAAAGTACTCAACCAAATTTGCTTCCAGATCAGCATGGGAGTGAAGAGTTTCCCCCTCCTCCGAGATGAGATGCATGATCTTATTAGTTTTCCTTCTATAGATAGCAGTTCGGTGAAAGAATTTGGTGTTGTGTTCCCCTTCCTTGAGCCATTGAATACGCAACTTCTGTTTCCACAGTATCTCTTCCTGCCTTTTCATCTCTTCAATCTGTTGATTCACTCTAAGTTCCTGGGTTTTGAGCTCGTCTGTCAATCCCTGCTCTCTGATCCTGCACTGAATCTCATCCATTTTCTCTGTTAGTTATTTTTGGGAGTGGAATATGCTCCTGAAAGTGTGCTTGTTCCAGATTTTGAGCGTTTTCTTGAGATTCTTCAGCTTTTGCTGGAACCTATACTGATCTAAAAATGAAGAAGACTTGAAAAACTTGAATAATTATTGCAAGTGAAATGTTATGTGTTTAAAGCAACAGGATCAATTTGCAACACATAAAATTAGGATTACTTATGAAAAATACACATAGACAACAGCATAAACATTGAACATAAACACATGTGCACAACAATTGATGAAGGAGTTCACCCCTCTTATGGGCTACATCTCCTGGTCCAGCTTCCAACGGATCATTATTAATTGCTCAAAAAATGCTCCAAAAAAACATGTCTTACAATGCTCAAACTGACAAACCGACTGCTCCAATGGCTTCCCAACGTCCCAAAACCCCTGTTTGGGCTCTTTCAGCACCTCAATCGGTCAAAAAATGAAGAAGTTAGGCCTCCTGGAAGTCTCCCTCTTCAAGCTTGCTATCTCTGGTTCTACAATTCACACTCCCCTTTTACAAACCTGGCTCACACGCTATTTTAAGCGTAAAAACCCAGCACCGGGCGTAACCACGCCAATGGTGCAAACCGTAGGACGGTTAAGGCGCCTCTAGCCCCTAACCGCCTCGACACCTGGGCATATGGCCATATGACCTCGCGCTGGGCAAAATGGTGGTTAAACCGTTTGAAAACCGTGCAAATTTCGTTGGGACCCCATGCCAACATTTAACACATGGGTCGTGGTTTCAAACCCCACGCATACACATAATATATATATATAATACATTGCAATGCAATGTATTGCAATACAATGTAATACAATGAAATGTATGCGCGCCAAAACATTCGGGCCAATACATATATGTTGGGTCATATGTAATTCAATGCGTCCACGGGTCGAGGCTAAGCCCTGGCCCGACCCCCCTTTCCTTCCAAACATAAATCAACCTTAAATATATGTTTTATGACATGGTAAACAAGGAGAAAATGGCGGTACTTTGGTTAGCAGAGAGTTATGAAGTCGTTAGTGTGGGGGGAGGTCCGGGGGTCGAACCCCGTGGACTCCCAATACAATTTTATATAACCAATTAAACAATAATGAGGGGGACACGTGGTGCCCATGGATTGGGCCACGTGTCCTCATATTAATTGCCACCAATCAGACACGTGTCACCATCCAATACGCCAACAACCAACCAATAAAAAACTACCATGTCATCACCATATGACCTGTACGATCCTGCCACGTCAC
>ML811166.1:41419-56067 GCA_009831015.1 Picea engelmannii | reverse complement strand
TACATTTCATTGTATTACATTGTATTGCAATACATTGCATTGCAATGTATTATATATATATATTATGTGTATGCGTGGGGTTTGAAACCACGACCCATGTGTTAAATGTTGGCATGGGGTCCCAACGAAATTTGCACGGTTTTCAAACGGTTTAACCACCATTTTGCCCAGCGCGAGGTCATATGGCCATATGCCCAGGTGTCGAGGCGGTTAGGGGCTAGAGGCGCCTTAACCGTCCTACGGTTTGCACCATTGGCGTGGTTACGCCCGGTGCTGGGTTTTTACGCTTAAAATAGCGTGTGAGCCAGGTTTGTAAAAGGGGAGTGTGAATTGTAGAACCAGAGATAGCAAGCTTGAAGAGGGAGACTTCCAGGAGGCCTAACTTCTTCATTTTTTGACCGATTGAGGTGCTGAAAGAGCCCAAACAGGGGTTTTGGGACGTTGGGAAGCCATTGGAGCAGTCGGTTTGTCAGTTTGAGCATTGTAAGACATGTTTTTTTGGAGCATTTTTTGAGCAATTAATAATGATCCGTTGGAAGCTGGACCAGGAGATGTAGCCCATAAGAGGGGTGAACTCCTTCATCAATTGTTGTGCACATGTGTTTATGTTCAATGTTTATGCTGTTGTCTATGTGTATTTTTCATAAGTAATCCTAATTTTATGTGTTGCAAATTGATCCTGTTGCTTTAAACACATAACATTTCACTTGCAATAATTATTCAAGTTTTTCAAGTCTTCTTCATTTTTAGATCAGTATAGGTTCCAGCAAAAGCTGAAGAATCTCAAGAAAACGCTCAAAATCTGGAACAAGCACACTTTCAGGAGCATATTCCACTCCCAAAAATAACTAACAGAGAAAATGGATGAGATTCAGTGCAGGATCAGAGAGCAGGGATTGACAGACGAGCTCAAAACCCAGGAACTTAGAGTGAATCAACAGATTGAAGAGATGAAAAGGCAGGAAGAGATACTGTGGAAACAGAAGTTGCGTATTCAATGGCTCAAGGAAGGGGAACACAACACCAAATTCTTTCACCGAACTGCTATCTATAGAAGGAAAACTAATAAGATCATGCATCTCATCTCGGAGGAGGGGGAAACTCTTCACTCCCATGCTGATCTGGAAGCAAATTTGGTTGAGTACTTTCAATACCTTCTCACTGAGCCCAACCCAGATAGACATGAAGCAATCAATAAGATTACAAGGCATGTGCTCTCCCTTGTAACCCAGGAGCAAAACGTAGCCCTCCTCAGACCCTTCACCATCAAGGAAGTAGATCAAGCGTTCCAGGACACTCCTAAGTGCAAGGCTCCTGGCCCAGATGGA
Organism: Picea engelmannii; assembly: GCA_009831015.1. Taxonomy (NCBI): domain Eukaryota; kingdom Viridiplantae; phylum Streptophyta; class Pinopsida; order Pinales; family Pinaceae; genus Picea; species Picea engelmannii. The sequence continues at coordinate 54,739 of ML811166.1, read as the reverse complement.
TTCACCAACGACTTCTTCCACTACTGTTGGCCGATGATTCAGACAGAGGTCTGGGAAATCCTGGAAGACTCAAGGGTCATAGAAAAGGTCCTCCGGGCTCTCAATGCCACTTTTCTCGCCTTAATCCCCAAAGAGGGGCAGGCGCATAGGCCCAAGCAATATAGGCCTATAGCTCTTTGCAACATCATCTACAAACTCCTCACAAAAGTAATAGCCCGGAGACTCAAGCCGATCCTACCAACAATCATATCCCCAGAGCAATCGAGGTATGTTGAGGGCAGGAAAATCTTGGATAACATCATTTTGGCTCATGAAGTAATTCACTCCCTGCAGAAAACCAAGACCCCAGGTATGCTCCTCAAGTTGGACCTATCTAAAGCCTTTGATAAGATCAGCTGGGAGTATATGCGAGGAATGCTTATAGCTTTTGGCTTTGATCAAAATTGGGTTACTTGGATTTTAAATTTGACCTCCTCGGCCTTCTTCTCCCTTCTCATCAATGGTGTACCCTCGAGACCTTTCTCCCCCTCAAGAGGGATTAGACAGGGCGATCCCCTGTCTCCTTTCCTCTTCATCATCATGGCCGAAGAACTTAGTCGATCCATCCACGCTGCTCTGGAAAACAACCTTTTGACAGGTTTACCCCTGCATGACATCTCCCCCCCTATCTCGCATAGCCAATTTGTGGATGATACCCTCTTAATGGGCAACCCTACTGCATGGGAAGCCAACTCTCTACAAGAGATTCTCCAAACCTTTTCTGATGCCTCAGGTCTGAATTGCAACAAGGATAAATCCCAAATCTTCTTTTTCAACACGCCCCTCCCCCCCAGTTCAGCATCACATTTTGGATATCCTTGGTTTCAACAAAAGCTCCCTTCCATCCAAATATCTAGGCATACCTCTGATTGACAATGCCCTCCAGAATTCATCCTGGGAATACCTTCTGTCTTCCTTCTCCAAACGGCTCTCCTCTTGGACCTTTAGAGCTTTAAAACTACCTAGTCGTCTCACTCTGCTCAAAGTTGTTCTTCAATCTCTCCCGATCTATGCTTTCTCAGCGTTGGCTGCCCCAATATTTGTTCTCAACACCATCAAAAGCTTACAGAGAAAATTCCTTTGGCAAGGCCTCAACAAAGAGAAGAAGATAGCACTAGTCAGCTGGGAAAAGCTCTGTAGGCCCAAAGAGCAAGGCAGACTGGGGTTAAGATACCCCTCTATAATGAACAAGGTTCTCAGTGCCAAAATCTGGTGGCGTTGGTTAAAAAACCCCAAAGATATTTGGGCTAAACTATGGAGGAAGAAATATGCCCCTAATATGGAAGAGAAAAACCTAATTAGATGGAATGGGGATAACACGGGCTCCTTCATTTTGACAGTAGCCAAGAAGAACAGGAAGTTGGTGACTCAGCATGCTTTTTGGGAGATAGGAAATGGGGAAACGGCTCTGTTCTGGCAAGATTCCTAGCAACAATGGCCAGCCTTGAGCGCTGAGGACTGGGCCCGAGATATTTTTGCCCAAGCTACAAGGGTGGGCCTAACAAAGGTAGCAGACTACTGGTAGCATAATCCCGCGGAGGACACCTGGAACTACTGGCACTTATATCAGGAGCGTATTAACTTGGATTTGCATATAGATCTGGCACCCCTTCAAGAAGAGCTGACTAAACGAAAAATTCCTATAATTGTTGGTGAAGACATACTTTGGTGGGGATACAGGCCACAGGGCTCCTTCACCACGCAGGAAGCCTATCAAATTAAAGCTAAGTCAGACTCCCCCCCAGGTACAAAAATTTGGGGGAAAATATGGAATCTCAAGCATTGGCCAAAAATCACTCTTTTTCTCTGGTTGGTCGCACACTCAAGCATTCTCACCTGGGAAAATCTCCTGAAGAGAGGTTTTGTGGGACCCTCCATATGCATACTCTGTGGAGAGGCAGAGGAAACCTTGAATCATCTTCTCAATACTTGCCCTTACACAACTCAAATCTGGGATCAAGTAGCGATCATCATGCGTACCTCGGACCACCTTAGAGATAGTTTCATTGAAACTATTATGAACTGGAGAGATCAGGCTTTCTGCTCCCCCTACCTCAATAGAATTTGGCAACTTCTACCTGGATTTATCCTTTGGAAAACGTGGAAAGAAAGAAATAGAAGAATTTTCAGAAACACCTCTCTCCCATGGCACCAATGTTGGCGTCAATGCCAAAGCAACCTCTTGGAAACTCTCCAACTCAGGAAGTGGTCTGATGCAGACTTAGCTTGCCCTCCCTCCAAGCTCCCCATCCTCCGGTGCTGGAATCCTCTTCCTTCTCCTCAGACATCCCCCCCCTCTCCCACCTTCCCTTCGAGTCGCCCTTCCTTTTGGTCTCCTCCCCTAGAGGATTTCGTTAAACTCAATTTTGACGAAGCTTCTAAGGGCAATCCCGGGGCTGCAGGCTATGGAGTGGTCTTCCGCAATCATCGTGGACACATTCTCGTCATAGGATCAGGCCCCCTCGGGTATTCCATGAACAATGCAGCAGAACTCTAGGGTCTTATCAAGGGACTGCAACTGGCCATTAAGGAAAATTACACAAAGATCATCGCCGAAGGGGACTCTCAGGTCATCATTGGCTTGTTGCTCGAGATCCTACATGGGGCAAACCTGGATAGCATTTCTCTTAGCTGGAGACTTTCACATGGATTACATATCATTGCAGGTCTACTGCATCCACATCAGGTCATCATTCCCACACACATCAGGAGGAAGGCGAATCAAGTTGTGGATGAATTGGCTAATTTGGGCACCAACTGGAGGGGACCAGACCTCCAGTGTTATTCAGCCCAGAATCCAGATCACCCTATCCTCCAGTAGTGTATTCGCAAAGCTAGATTGGTAGATGTTTCCTAGGATGGGGTGTTAGTGGGATCCTCATGGTAGAGGATGGGAGCAGTCACAAGCCGATGCAACACAGAGCCACGTGATGGGCTCGTGCTGCAGGCTGCCGCCCTCCTGGGTGTTTAAATGCCATTTACTCCGCAACAAGGGAGCATTAATGTGACTCTTCCCACATTTGAACTATTTTCGAATGGCTTGGCTCATTGTATTTGCTTTCGATCCCCGTATGGTGTCTGTAGGGCTCCTCCCTTCACAGTAAAGGCTGGCCTCGGCTCATTTCCTCTGGATTGTTGTCATCCCGGCAATTCTCTTGCACCTCTGGTTTGTTGTCGTCCCTGCCAGTCTCCCTGAGCACATGATGACTCGGCCAAGGGGAAGGCTGAGGAGGGGCTCTCCCTGGAAGCCCCATCGACCCTCGGTCTCACCTTCTGATTCACCTTCCATCTGTTCTTCCTCCCGTCTTCAGACTCAATTCACCGTTGCTTCCTCGCCAGCTCTGTAGAGTGTGCATTTCAATTCCATGGCCATTATCCCTCGGTCATCAACCTCACTCCACCGGCGCCCTCAAGACCCCCTGATGAAATCTTCCGCCCCAACGCCAATCCCTGGGCCATCGAGCAACCTGAGCGGCGAACCACCTACACACGGTGAGCCTCAGCGGGCGAGCCTCCATCCTACGGACCTCTTTGACAATGTGCACTTCAGAGACCGGCTAGTTATACTGCATGACTTGGTCTTTGATCTCAAATGGGAGGTGGCATACCTTCAATTTCGCCTACAAGCCACAGAAGAAAACGTGGCGAGCTTTCTTCAAATCCTCTCCTCCATGCAAGTGGAGCTCTCCTCTGACCCAGTCGATTCTACTCCAGTGAAAGCACCTGCTGCTGCTACAGGTGATGGCATGGATAGAGTGCAACGACGAACAGAGGTGGGGCGGGAGAAGGATGAGCGCGAAAGCCAAGCTGCGGACACCGAGCATGACGAGGGAAAGGAAAAGCTATGGGATGACCAGCCGACGTATATTGAAGAAGATCCTTGGACAGAGGACCTCCGAGCCATGTGGATAGGCTATATGCCAGGTGTTTAGATCTTAGCGTTGTTTCCAAGTTTTATCAGGCTCATAGTCTTAGATGACAATCAGTTGGAACACTGTTTTTACTTAACTTATGACTTATTAGGCATCTGAACTTGATGGGATGGATGGACTGGTTTCCCCTCTGATGGGGCAGTCTAGTAAATGTAGCCAGTATATCTCTGTATTTTTCTACTTTACATCAGCTTTAGCAGGCTCTTAATATACATATACTTCTTATTTACAAAAAAAATTGTTGTTGGTCTCATAGTGAATTTGAAAAAATCTACCATACATTATGAAGACCTTACTGAAGTTGATTTGACTCCTTTTAAATCTCCCTTTCCCTATTCATTTAGCGCTCTTTATTCTGGATTTAAATACATGGGGTATTTTTAAAAATAGGTCCTCATCGGGTAGCTGATTGGATTTGGCTTGTTTCAAAGTTATCTCAGAAAATAGCAGGTTGGTATAATAGGTGGCTTTCTTTAGGTGGTGAATACATCTTGATCAAATAAGTGTTGGAAGGCCAACCAATTTTTTGAATGTCCATGAGTCTTTTCCTCACACCATCCTTAACAAGATCCGTAAAGTTATGTATCACTACTTATGCAATGGGCGATCATATTCCTGCCATTTTTATCTTTGCAGATGGGAGATACTTTCCAAACCAAGATGAAATGGGGGATGGGGGTTTCGTAATCTTTATCATTTTAATTTGGCCTTGAATTCGGTAACATTATGGAGGGTTCTAATGTAGAGAAGAATCTAGCATCAGGTTATTATGGATAAGTACCTTCATAATACTTCTCTTCTTAATTGGATCATAAGGCCTACATAAAACTATCACTCTGTCTCGAGGATGTGGTCCATTTTATTACGCTCACTTCCAGTTATCAACCACTGGATTAGTTGGAACCCTGAAGCTGGCCACCTCATCACCATTGGTATATATGCTAGCTCAAGCTTCTATTTATCAGGATCCTGGGATGTGCGTGGAGGTCTAGAGGAGTGTTATTGGATAAATTGGTAGGTGTAGACACTAACTGATCTCCCTAGATCCACCTAGATCTAGAACAAAACACACCAGAACATGATGCTTTCCTTAAGTTTTAGATATTGAATTTACTAACTAAAGAGGGATAGGTGGCATACCGTTTAAATGTTGCTTCCTCTCACTATCACCATCTTATCTTCGTTCCAACACTCATACAATGATGATCTTGCAAAAGAACACAACCAACCAAAGTGATAGTAATAGCATAAACTCAATATAAACCTATGTATGTGATCAAAGAATCATACAATAAAACACAAGCTTTATAGGAAAGAATTATATTACTGTATCATATTAAATGTGAAAGAGAGATTACAATCATGGACTTGATGTCACAAAGTCCCTTCCAACTGTCCTTCGTTCCCCACACACTTCCATTCCAATAATTTTGAGAGCACAGATCTGATAATATTCACAATCTATCTTGACAAAGGAAAAACTCAAAGACACTCCACCCAAGCTAATAATTCCAATCCAAATCCAACTTATCCCTTCTCCATGAGATCTCCTCTCCATTTAGAAGATGAAGAGGATAAGGTGAAGAGGTTAGGATGATCCCACTAAATCATGAAAGTGAGTAAGATCCAAACCATTCGGATGCCACCTCACCATGGAAGTTTCTCCTTCTAGAAGAATCGAGAAGATGCTCGTTTTTCCCACATATGAGCATTCTCACACCCTTCATATAGAGCAGAATGTGAACTCCTCATGAGCTAGCTATCATGTAGCGTGCGAGAATTAGGCATTCTCGCACCCTAGCTTTAATGTAGCCAACGATCTTCCTTTTTTATAGGGTTTTCACAAAGGAAAATGCAACTTCTTTTCTTAGGAAAAGTTCTTCTCCCTTCCTTCTTCAGGAACTCAGGCCACTGACCCCTCCAAAGGAAACAAATAGGTTTACATCATTAACGGTCATAGGGATGATGAAAATAATGTGTAACAAGGAGAAATGATGAATTGAGGTTAATAGGGGTACATGCAGTGAACTAGAACTCATTTGTAACAAAGTTAAAAAATTCAGGGGTCACACTTCTCGGGGGTACTACTGATTCACTCATTTGGACGAGGGGTGACCTCTCAGGAAACTTCTCCGTTAAAAATTTCTATGACACTATCCTTTCAACCCTGAACCTTCCGATGTAGCAAGGATGGAAGATAAATTTGTGGAAATGAGGTGTCCCATTGAAGGTCACATTTTTCTTCTGGATGGCTTTGGAGGATAGATTGTTAACATGGGACAACTTATGACACAGGCACGCCACCCAGGAACGTCCTCTCATAGGAACTCCTCCTTCCTCGGCCCGAAGAACTGAAAATCTCTTTTAATTCCCTATCGGGAACTTTCCACACCCACAACAGTTATCCAAAAGCTCTCCCTTGACGATCGGGAAATCGGACTTCGCGATTTCGCGAATCCTATGGTCGCGTGGTTTGTGCCTCACGATTCTCCAAAATCCAACGTGACTCAACTCTGACATTTTTACCTTGCTATCGGGGTTCCTCCTAACATGATTTTGACATTTGCAAAGTCCAAAATAACTCGCCTCACCGATCCCCGATCCCTGATACACTGATACACTACCTTGCTGCATTAGCCTCCCGGGCTAAGCCTTTTGTCCACGCGACCGCTCCTTATATGACCACAGTCATATTCCTCATCGGAGTTTCACGGTTCGCGATTGAAAAATTCACAAACAACTTGTCACCAGGATCCCCGATATCCCGATGAATACAACACTGATGGACGACTTCCTTGTCGGGACTTCGGACTTAACGGGATCGCGAATCCTAATACCAAAGTTTTTGGGACTTACCTTTTCCCGAACCCCGAATCTCGATAAGTTTTACCACCTATCCTCCACTAATTCCACTATGGCCCCACACTGTTCCTTTGGCCTATTAGGATATCATGTTTCAAAGTTTCGCGATTCCTGCTGCTATGATTCCCAAGAGCCACAAAATGCCGATTCCCGATGCACGTGAGGGTTGACTCTTCCACGTCACTATCCTCTCGTCAGATTTTTGGATATCGCGAGATCGTGATTCCTGATGCAACGTTTTGTTTGTACTCAGGATTCCTGATACCCCGAACCCTGACTCCTCTCGGATCTTCTGACGCGTGTCCACCCTGAAATCCATAGCTAGGACTTCATCGGTGTTTCGAGACTTGAAAGGTCTCAGGTCTCTTGACTCCTGAAATTCCAAAATGTCGATGGAATCTTGATCCCTGCCACTTGTACCAATATATGGATGGCTCTGCACTCGTCGGGATTTCGATATTTTTGATGTCGCGATTCTCACGACCTTAGGAACTTCAACTTCCCGACTTCTGATGCCTCTTTGGGTTCTTTCCTCTGCTCACTAGGACGTAACCCCAATGCAACTTCTGCCTGATCAAGCGGCTGACGGGAAACCTAACAATGATCCTACGACCCACGATCCTCCCGAGCTTAACCTCCTGGTGTGGCTGTAACCTCCTTGTTACTCTGGTGGATCTGACGGCTGGCAAATTTTCCATGAATCCCCTCCACGAGATCCTGACCACCAACTTCTTCCTCCTTGAGGATTTCTTGAAAATGAGCAAGTGTTCCTCTGCACTCACTCATCCTCCTGTGTGCAAACCTGTAACATTGGTTTTAGGTGCTCCATGACACGAACTCTCTGTGCAATCCTTCCTTAGGTTCTGAAGGTTTTATCCCTCTTGAGCTTTCTCCAACTTCTCAGTCTCTTAGAAAAATAGAACCCTTTGCACGCCTTCCTGGCGGCAACCTGCAACACTTCAATTTTTTGGGTTTCTCTGACCCTACGCACACCTGCAGCAGCAGTCCTTCAAAGCTTCTGCTTAGATTCACAACTGAGACTCTCCCTTAGCCTGCGCACCCCTGGCATGGCTCTAGAAACCCAATTTCACTTCTAGGTGAACGAGAACAAGAGTTAAACTATCTGAGCCTTCTGCCAACGCACTCCTTGCGGACAACTTCAACTGCACTCCTTGCAGGAATCCTTGCTCAGATAGAGAAACAATTGAAACTCATTTCTTCTTTCCCTCAGATTTCAAACTCAAACATGAAATCACATACACAACAATAAAGCAAATGCATAACAGGAAAACAAAAGACTCATGAGCACATCATTTAACATCAACACACACAGAAAAGACACAAAACCATGGATTGAATCAACTTCTTCTATTAATTCAATATCTATACATGGATGTTCTTCTACAACTCTCTACTATTCTCCTGTGCTCTTCCTACTTCAACTATGTTACAATGTACAATGAGGGTGTCTATATCTATTTTCCCTCCTTCTTTCTAAAACTGTCTAATCTATGAATTCAAGTCTATCTACCTGCATTAACTAGTTTAAATGCCTCCTATCTACTAAGAATGAGAGCGAATCGCTCAAGGTCCAATACAATATACAAAGGCACCCCTTCATAAATGGCTTCATTAAAGTTTTGGCACATCAATTTCAAAAATATTTTCAAACAATTTATCATGTGCTCAAAAATACATTGTGCTTGCTCCACGCTCGCTTGATATTTGCGATGCTCTTGCATCATACTCCCTCGCTTGAAAAATTTCATGGGCTCCTTTCCATGAGCTCCTGCATGGTATATCCATGCTTATGTATTTCTTCTTCATTCTCCCAGCTAGCATCTTCCACTGGATGGCCCTTCCATTTGACCAGATACTCATAGTATTCTTTCCTCCTGTTCTTCTTACCCACTCGTTTATCCAGTATCTGCTCCATCTGTGGCTTCTCTACAATCGGCATCTGCTTCTGCCACTAAAACTCTGGTTGTTCATTACTTGTTCCTATCTCCTCAGCTTTATATGGATATAAATATGCGACATTGAATATCGAAGATATTTCGATACCATCCGGTAACTCCATCTCATAAGCATTTTTCCCCAATTTCTTCAAGACCTTACATGGCCCGATTTTCTTCATTTTCAATTTATTGTAAGTTCCCCTCGGGAACCTCTCTTTCCTCAAATGTGCCAGAACTAATTCACCAACCTTGAACTGAAGCTGTCTCTTCCGTTGGTCGGATCTGTGCTTATACTCATGACTTGAATCTAGCAGTCGCTGCTTCACCTGGTTGTGAAGTTCTTTCATCACCTCTGCGAACTCTTCAATGCTTTCACTCCTAGTCGCAGTCTGTTCCGAATCCCTTAATTAAGAAATTCCTCTCAGCTGCATGCCATACACAATATGAAATGGACTTTGGCATGTTCTCCTGTTCACTGAGTCATTATATGCGAACTCTACCTATGGCAATATAATATCCCACTGGCAGTGGTGCTCTGTCACCAAGATTCTCAGCAAGTCTCCCGGACTTCTGTTCAACACTTTTGTTTGCCCATCCGTCTGAGGATGATAGGTAGAACTAAACATCAAGTTAGTCCCCATCTTTTTCCACAGTGTCCTCCAAAAATGTCCCACAAACTTTGTATCTCTGTCTGAAACTATACTTCTGAGTAAGTCGTGAAGTCGAACGACCTCTTTGAAAAACATATTTGTGATGTGAGTCGCATCACTGGTTTTCTAGCATGGGATAAAATGTCCCATATTGGAAAACCTATCCACTACCACAAAGATTGAATCAAATTTTCTTTGCGTCCTTGGCAATCCCAATACGAAATCCATGCTGATTTCATCCCACGACCTCTCGGGTATGGGTAATGGTTGATAAAATCCTGTATTCTGCTTTCTTCCCTTTGAATGCTGGAAAATCCTGCATCTGTTCACAAACCTCTTAACCTCTGACCACATTCCTGGTCAAAAGTATGACTTTCTCAGCTTCGCGAATGTCTTGTCATGACTGAAGTGTATGGCCAATCCTCCGTTGTGTTTCTCCTTTAACAGATTCTCCCTCATGGAACAATTTGGAATACACAACTAATTGCCCTTGAACAACAATCCTTCCTGGATCACGTACTCTATCCATTGGCTTCTGTCTCTGAGAAATGGGTTCTTATCTACTTCATACGCTTCCTTAAAATCCTGATCATCTGCATACATATCCCTGAGATCATCAAAGCCTAACGTCCTGACTTTGAACTTCTGCATCAGTAAACATTTCCTGCTCAATGCATCAACCACTTTGTTAGCAGTACCCGAAATATGCTTAATTAGAAAAGTGAAATTATGCATGTATTCGACCCACTTAACATGCCTCTGATTCAACTTCTCCTGTTGAGTCACAAATTGTAATGCATGGTTATCACTATATAAAAGAAATTCCTTTGGAATCAAATAGTGCCTCCATTTTTTCAATGCCTGTATGATGGCATAGAATTCCTTACCATACGTGGACTACTTTTCTTTTGCCTCATTCAACTTCTTGCTGAAATAGGCATTTGGTATGTCCTCCTGACTCAAGACCGCTCCTATGGAAAACCCACTTGCATCACATTTTACCTAAAATGTCTTTTGGAAATCCGGCAACACCAAAACCGGTTGTTCCGTGATCTTCCGTTTCAACAACTTGAAACTTTTCTCCACCTCTTCAGTGTAGTGAAAAGATTTATGTCATTTCTTGACTGTATCCATCATCACTGCGCTAATCCCACTGAAATTTCCGATGAACTTCCCGTAGAAACTAGCCAGTCCTTGAAAACTTCTCACCTCAAAAATATTTCTCGGTGATGGCCAATTTTTAATTACTTCCACCTTATCTGGATCCATCTTCAACTCATTTGCCGAAACAACAAATCCTAAATAAATGAGTTATGTCTTCATGAATGAGGACTTCTTCATGTTTATCAACAACTTCTTCTTCTCTAGTCTCATCACAATGGCCAGATGCTTTAGATGTTCAACCTCCTTTTTGTTGAAAATCAATATGTCATCCAGATACACAATGACAGACTTCCCGATGAATTCCCTCAGGACTTCATTCGTCAACCTCATAAAGGTACTCGGTGCATTTTTCAAGCCAAACGGCATGAAAATCCATTCATACAAACTTTCATTTGTCTTGAACGTTGTTTTCCACTCATCACCTTCCCTCATGCAAATTTGGTGATATCCACTCTTCAAATCAATCTTTGAAAAAAAAATTGTTCCACTTAAGCAATCCATCAGATCATCCATCCTCGGCAATGGAAACCTATACCTGATGGTTATCTTGTTGATGGCCCTCGAGTCAGTACACATTCTCCAACCTCCATCTTTTTTTGGACTGAGTACCGTTGGAACGACACACGGGCTCAAACTTTCCCTGACCAATCCTTTGTCTAGCAGCTCCTAGACTTGCTTCTTGACCTCTTCATTTTCTTGTGGCATCAACCTGTATGTGGCTTTATTCAGAAAAATAGCTCTTGGTATGAGGTCTATATGATGACTCACACTTCTCATCGGTGGCAACGAACGAGGTAATTCGTTCACCATGATGTCAGCGAACTCTTCCAGTAGTTCCTGAATTTCTCCTGGCAAATCGTCTACTCTCGTGCTAGTCAAAACGAGCTTCGTTTTTCTGACCACAAAGAATTGTGGATCTTCTTTCTTCTTCACCTCCGTAAGAATCTCCTTCCCACTCATGAGGAGTACAATGTTTCTCCCCTCTGGTTTTACCTCCTTATATTTTATTGGAAGCAACATGTGTGTCCTCCCATTCTTCTCTAGAGTATACATATTCATCTTCCCATCATGAATTACGTTCTTGTCATATTGCCATGGTCTGCCCAACAATAAATGACAGACGTCCATAGGAATAACATCACATAGTATTTTATCATTATACCCTCCTATTTTGAATTCAACTAAACATTGTTTAGTGACATTTGCCTGATGTCCCTTCTGTAGCCATGAAACTTTGTATGGACTCGGGTGATCAGTTGTCTCCAGCTCCAACTTCTCTACCATCTCGGTTGAAATGAGATTATCTGTGCTACCACTGTCCAAGATAACCTTACATACCCTATCCTTGGTTTTGCAAGCAGTTCTGAAAAGACTGGTTCTTTGAGCTGAGTCCTCCACCTCCTTCTCATGTGTTAAGAGAACCTTACACATCATCAATGACCTTCCACCTTCTGCATCTTCCGCTTCAACATCTCGCCTATGTTCCTTGGCGATGTGAACTTCTCCTCCATCCTTCTTTTTATCTGGATAGTTGAATGACTTGTGCACATTCTTTCCACACGTGAAGCATGTGATTACTCCACCTATTCCTCTTCCTCTACCTTTGGTACAAGAAAACATGTTATTATCAGTGTATCCTCCTCTTTTCTCTATATGCTTCCCTCTTTGTTCAGCATGCTGGCTTCGCTATCAACTTCCACCTCTCTCGATTCTAGTCTGAGGATTTTTCTATTCATACTTGGGCTTCTGGTATTTATCTTGGGCAACCGATTTTCCTTTGGGCTGACTCTTGCCTCAGCCTCACTGACCTTACTTACGGCTCATCTTCTCTTCAGTTTTCAAATCTATTTGATAGGCATCCTCCACCGTTCGGATGGTTGCCATACTCATCTTGTCCTGAATATCATATCTCAAACCATTCATATACTTGGCAACTTTCTCATCATCGCTCTCCCGATGACCTACCCTGATGTTCAATTGATAGAATTCCTTCATGTATTCTTTTACTGTCATCAGCTTCTGTCTCAGATTCTGCATCCTCCTGAACAGAGTGATTTGATAATCTCTAGGGATGAACTTTGCCTTCATCTTTGCAATCATTCAATCCCAACTTTTAATTTTCTTCTTTCCCTTGCAATGTCTATCTGCTTGTATCTCATCCCACCATAATGTTGCGTGTCCCTTCAATCTCGTGATAGCATGCCTGAATTTCTTATCCTCTTCGACATATTCATAATCAAAGTATGTATCCAGAGCTCTAATCCAATCTAGAAGCTCTTTTGCATCCAGATTCCCCTCATAAACTGGAATGTCCATCTTCGTTTTTGCACCCATCCATGCAATAGCTTTGATTATACGTTCATTGGCTGCATCCTCGGCTACAACTTCTTCCTCATGTTCAGCTTCAACTTCACCCTCTGAATCGCTAAGATCCCCTGCACTGGCTGTGCGTCTTTGCGTTGTCTCCATATCTTCGAGTCTAGCTCATAGATCATGTATCTCTCTTTCCATTTCTGGATTCTGCGCTTGCCTACCCCTTCTCCTTGGGTTTTCTCTTTCCTCTGGATCAAGTGATTGTCTATCCCATCTCCTTGGTGGCATGGTGAAATTCCTTCTTCTCTGCTACAGAAAGAAAGGAAATTCTCTTTCTCTGATACCACTTGACGCAGGTGTGCCACCCAGGCAAGTTCGCTCACAGGACCTCCTCCTTCCTCG
>ML811166.1:0-10059 GCA_009831015.1 Picea engelmannii | reverse complement strand
GCAGGCTTGGAGAACAAGTCCTGAGAAGGAACACTCAGCCATACTCAAGAAATCTTCAAAGAGGAGGAATCGACGGTCAGGATAAGCAGAGGAAGCTGTGAAATGCTGTCAGTCGTTAGATCTCGGGAGAGTTGCATGGGTTTTAAGTCCTAGCTCGCAGACGAGGAGAATTGGAGGAGTCATCAGGATATCAAGGTCATCGGGATTCGACTCGTCGGAGAATCGGGGTTCCGGAGACAAGAGTCTTATGTGTTGCAATCGTGATTTGCCATTTCCAAAGAAGTTCAAATCCATTGATCACAGCAGGGACATGTGGCGCAAGATCCTAGAGAGTTGGGGTTCGACATTTCGGGGTTCTCAAATACAACGAAATCGCTGCATGAGAAACCACGATTTCGTGATACTCGATAGAGCGGAGAAGGAAGCGGCGACGTGGAGGAGAGAGACCGCATGTGCGTCGGGGTTCAGTATTTTGGGATTCTTGAAGACAAGAAACTTATGACAGGAGAAGTCGCGAAATCCTGAAACGTGACAGTTCCACAACCTAGCTATCAAGTGGAGGATAGGTGGCATCACATATTGGAGTTCGGGACTTGGAAGGGTCCGTGGATGAGTGCATTTGAAATCGTGAAGTTCCAAAATGTGATTTCCCAATGACCACTGGAGTGGAGGCAACAGGCGTCAGAGCAGAGGACAGGTGGCATCACAGATCGGAGGATCGGAGATCCTGAGGGCGTAAGTTTTACGCTCAGTTTCGCGAAGTCTGAACTTACGATAGGGGAAAGGATGTGGTTTGGTGGGCTAGCAGGTCACATGCGGAAAGAGTAGCCAGAGGGGGCTAAAGGGTGCAGAGAGCGCCATCGCAGATCGAGAATTGGGGATTCACGAGGTGAGTAATTTGTGACCTCATAAGTGTCGATTTCCCGATCAGGAAAATTCCTGATAAGGGCAGAGGAAACCGTGAGGTGAATGTTCATCGGGTTTCGGGGATTTGTGAGACCTGATCCCATGGTTTCAGAACTCGTGACTACGCGAGGTCCGATTTCCTGATAGCACAAGGAAAGATCATAAGGAACATTTTGTGGGTGTGAAGAACTCTCGATAAGGGGTTTAAAGAGCATTTTTGCTCTTCAGGCCTGGGGAAGAGAAGGTCCTGGTGGGAGTGGATGTGCCTTGGGTGGTGCGTTTGCATCAACATGTTATTTTGAAATCAAAATGGGAGGTTATTTCGATGGATTTTATTGTTGGATTGCCACTAATGGCAAGGAGACATGACTCGATTTTCATAGTAGTAGACACTCTGACTAAGAGTTCCCACTTTATTCCTATGCATACGACGTATTAGGCACCTGACATATCTAGAGTTTTCATAAGTGAGATTGTGAGGCTGCATGGTGTGCCTAAGAGGATTATATCCGATCAAGGATCAGTGTTTACTGGACGATTTTGGACAAGTTTCCAAGAGGCCTTGGGAACCCAACTTAACTTTAGCACTTCATATCACCCAGAGACTGACGGGAAAACCAAATGAACTAACCAAACCTTGGAGGACATGTTGCACATGTACGTGATGGACCAACAAAAGCATTGGGAGGAATTCTTGCCACTAGTGGAGTTTGCTTACAACAACAGTTACCAGAGCACCATTAAGATGGCACCTTTCGAGTTTCTTTATGGGAAACCATGTCGTATGCCCTTGAGTTGGGATCGGCTTGAGGATAGGGTCCTGGTGGGACCAAAAGCGATCCAAGAAATGGAAGAGCAAATGACAACCATAATACAAAGGATTAAAGAAGCACAGGATCGAAAGAAGAGTTATGTCGATGCACATCGAGTCGACCATAGTTAGGAGGTGGACGATCGAGTCTTATTGTGGGTTAAACCACATAAGAGTTTGATCAAGTTTGGGAAGGGAGCTAAACTCTCTCCTAGGTTCATGGGACCTTTCAAGATTGTGGAGAGGAAAGGGCCCGTGGCCTATCGACTAGCCTTGCCTAATTCCTTGAGGCGTATGCACGATGTTTTTCATGTATTTGTTTTGAGAAATTATATTAGTGATCCTACGCATGTTATTAACATGAGTTCCTTGCAGGTATTGGATGAGGGAGCGCTCACGGCTAAGCCAGTCCACATCTTAGATCATCGCGTTTGACAGTTACGATGTTGAACGGTAGATCAGGTCAAGGTCCAGTTGGACAATTATAGTCTACACTCGGCGACCTGGGAGGACGCATACAATATGCACCAACAATTTTCATTTTTGTTTGATAGATAGACATATGATAGTGTGATACACTTATTTCAGCATTTATACTGTGAAACTTCAGGATGAAGTTTAGACCAAGAGGGGGTGTATGTAACATCCCGCTCTGGCGCACTGAGAAAACTTATTCTTTGAGGACACTTGCTCGCAAGTGATATGGATTATTATGCTATTAAAAATTTTGATTTGGATTATGAGGCGTTATGGGATGAGGACATGTTGTTTTATCGCTTTGACATAGACAGGCGCTATTGATTCGGTTTTACGTAGTGTGCAGGGTTTTGGACCTCGAGGATGCGGAGGCATCGATGGAACCCCTTGGACTTTGGATCGAGTCAGGGAGTGTGCCATTCGGGTTTGATTGTTTTACTGTGATATTATTGCATCTAATTAGATGATATGATGTGGATATGTTCTGACATGATTTGTTGATGATTTAGGCTGACGATAGCTTGCCGACTAGACTCACATATGGAGTAAAGGGGTCACACACGACTACCAGAGATGTTGAGGGAGAGGTGTGGACAACATCCCTGCCATAGCCTACTAGCACTCCCGTAGTGGCTCAAACTATAGGTTAACAATTACCTAGTTTGAGAGGACCCACGATGTCGCGGGAGAAGACTACGACAGTCACTCATGATGATTCTAAGGGGCACGCAATAAGGAAGAGGCCTTATTCCTTAGAATCCCTTAGTCTCCTATAAGTTCACCTGGTGAAGTGTTGACTCCAGGGGTTGTTGATGTCTACCAATTAGTCAAGAGGTGAGTGGCACCCTTGGAGCATGTAGTGCGTCCTAAATGGCACATCGTGTGAGGGAACATATGAGGCGAGTGGCACCCTTGGAGAACCTAGTGCATCCTGAAGGGCATGTAGCATTGATGATGATAGAGGATGAACCTAAATGGCCCTAAGACAATAACAGGTTAAGAAATTTTAAAAACAATTTCCCTAATTAATCGTCACCCGGTAGAAACCTAAGTTCTAAGTCTAAAATTTTGCTAGGGGTAAATTTTGTCTACCTTTCAAAAAAAATAAAAATATATAAAGATAAATTAAAATAAGATAATAATTTAAAATAAATAAATAAAAATAAAAGCCACATAATTAATAATTATAACCCTGGTTAAAAGCTTGTAATAAAATGGGGGAATAAGAAATTTAAGTTATTCACAAAAATATATGTATATGTATATCTGTGGATTAAAATTTAAAAGAAAAAGGGGGAATGAATGGTTTTACTTTTGGATAATTTTAAAAATATTAATTTAAGGATAAAAAGGGGAAAAGGGGGTTAAATTCCACAATTGCCTTATTGAGCTCTAATAAAAGGGGAAAGAGGGAAAATAAAAAAAAAGGAATCTAGGGAAAGTAGGTAACATAAAAAGGAAAAGGGGAACTTAAGGGAAAAAGCGGGAAGTCAACTTAGTAAGGAATCCACATTTAAGAGCTTTCTAATTTTAAACTGATTTAACAATTTCATAATAGGGAAGCCTTTAAAACCTGTAAGGGAATCTAGGGACACCTAGGAGTGATTCTAGGAGTAACTCTAAGTGAGTGAGGGAAATAAAGGTATTTACTTAAATAAAGAAATTAATTAATGGAGGAATGTATGGGATGAGGGGCACTTGTACTAATAGGAAACTTTAGGAAATTTATTTTAAAACTCTAATTTAATGAGATTTTAGGAAAGAAAGGAGGTTCGAAACTCTATAAAAGAAAGGGAGGAGAAGGAAGAAAGGATCTTCTGTTTGCGTAACATTACGCTGCCAGAATATTGACTTGATTGATTTACTTGTGGGAGTTGGGATACCCAGCTCGAAGAGGAGTGGTAGCTTAGCCTTGCGAGGTGAGATGGGAGCTAGATGTAACCTCTAGATAGTGTGTGTGGCTCCTTTGCAGCTCGGGGGGCTAAGGGGGAAGAAGAATACCCCTAGCATTGGCTGGGAGGTACCGATGAGGTCTTGATGGTCAGTGAGTGGGAGTTGCACGGAGCGCGGGATGTCATTCGAAGCAGGTGATAAGGGAATGGTATGCTCTTTTATTTTTTAGAGTATAATGCATTAGGACTTATGCTTGGATCTGAATATTGATCTTAAATGGATCAGATGATCAGATTGATAGTGGACCCCCTTTTTTTTCATAGCCTAGCTGATTGTTGGGTTGATTGATTTCCCGTGGCCATCGACCCTGCATGACGCGACAACCCTATGGTTTGAATGTGACCCTTGCAATTGTTTTCCTTTCATCCCTAGCATGCCAGTCCTCACCTGAGTAGTCGGCTAGGAGCTTGATCTACAGTCTTCGCCTTAGCATTAAAAGACCTATGGATCTCAATGCCCTACTTTTTTCTATGAGGATGGTGATGCGAAGGAGAACCTTTAGCCGTCTCCCTTTGTTGATGTCCTTGACTGATTGTTGGGCTTGCATCTTCCGTTATGGCCTCTGTGTATGGGTTATCTTGCTTCCTTGTTGTTTATTTCTGCACCTTGTTGATAGTTACCCTGTGATCCCTTCGACGAGTTATCCTGATGGCCCAGGAATTCTCTTACTGTTGTCAACATTTTATATTGGTTTTCGGAGATGTGAAAAGCGATTGGTTTCAATCTGCGTGGTTCTCGTTGGATGGACTTGTTTTATTGCCACATGTTGTTGATGTGCAATAGATAAATTTATATATATATATATATGTATTACCTATGTCATTTTTTTAGATAAAATTTTTGAATTCGTACTATAATGGAAAATCGTTCTGTAATAGATATATAGATAATACCGCTGTTAATCAAATAGAAATAGAAATATATATATATATATATATATATATTGAATTCGTTATGTAATGGGCGTAATGGCATTTTCGTTTTGTAAGATTATTTTGACAATTCGTTCTGGCAATTTCGTGCTGGCAATTTGTTTCTGGCATTTTCATTTTTGTAAGATTAATTCTAAGAATTCATTTATGAAATTTTGAGCTGGCAAATTCATTCTAGCACTTCCGTTTTTGTAAGTTGGTTTCCGAAATTTCATTCTAGCACATTTCGTTCTATTACTTAATGCTTTACTTGACACTTGTGCACTCAATGCTTGATACAGCTTGGTGGTACATTTGGATATGACTTGAGATGAGGCTCAATGATCAATGCTGTAAAGACCCTCCTCGTTACGACCACAACTCTATAGCAGGTGCAAAATATTTTATTATTATTATTATTATTATTATTATTATTATTATTATTATTATTTTTGTTTAAGGTGTGTGCGCACGTGAAAAGGTAACAGACACACCTGACTCTACGTTGCCACCCGATGACTAACAAGACGCAACCACGATGATCACAACAAGAAGACACTAGGCGTAAAACAAGTAACTACAAGCGTTGAATGACCATAGACACAAGCGCACAACAAGAAATCGCAAGCATTAAATGACATACGGGTTAAGTACAGTACGAACCAGAAGGAAGAATCCATAGTAGTAGATTTCATTATTTCTGCATAGGAAAGCAGGGCGTTTAATATTATTTCTCTGCTTCGGGGAGAGAGAAGGTCAGATAGGCTCCTGGTCGACTACTCAGGAAGAAACTAGTAATCTCCATCAGGTGTGTTGCAAGAGTCGAAACCCTGCCTTTAAAGGGCCCAAGACTCTTGATACAACACTGAATTCTTTACATAGAAAATAATCCCACACACAGACTTATATACTAAGGTTACAAGGGGGTGTCTACATCCCGCCTGACACAAGTAGACCAATCAATAAAATATATAAAAATCCAAGTACAACAATATTTAAGGATCAACCATGCCCTCTACGATGCACAAGTTAATAATGGAAAACTCAATTTATAGCAATTCCAATTGATAAGAAATCCCTTACTGAGGCAAGTTCAAAGGATTGTACACCCCCATTTACTAAATCATAACGACCTATTGCAATTAGTTCAAGACGTATATTCTATCTGCTATTAAAGATAATTAGATTCATCAACACTACCACAGAATGACAACTATTTTTCATTTTACTTTTCCATAACTAATACAATGACCATCACATTACATCGGATGTGTTATATACGTCAATTTCAGTAACCTTACCCTATAACGATAACATGTCAATCAACCATCTCATTACCATCAACATCAATATTAAGTGTTTCATTACATCATCCACAAATATCATTAATATTAACTTGACCGCAAGAATTAACCTTAGGCATTACATCACCTTAATCATTGCCTGACACCATAATAACCTTAGCATTAACTTGTCGTAAGCATTAACTTTAAGTATTACTCTACATGGATCAATACCCTAATATAGTAATAATATCAACATCATTTTCATAAATAACTGCATAAGCATGAACTGAGCTAAACTAAGAAAAAAAGGGTGCATAGGGCATCAAGGCAGATTCTAAGTCAAGATGTAAAGGACAATAACAACAGGTTCACGCTTAAGACCATTTATTGGTGGTTAAGGGTAATGTTCCGGCATTAACCCTGACTTTCTTTAACCTTGCATGAAAATTCATTATGGTAAAATAATATCAACCATACTTGATAACCACCTTATAATTTTTGTTATGAAAATCTTGCAATGAATTATAATTACCAAACTTTTATTTTTTTAATTACTTATTCTCCATAACAATAACTGCCACATACCTTACCATAATGGCCTCACCATCACAATTTGGAATTACAATGACTCGGAAACGATAATGCATGTGTTCCGAGTTAATGGCAATTAATGCATCTATAAAATAATGCGACCATAAACATCAAATAAGGAATAAGAAACGTTTTTGAAATGCTGCAAGGAAAGGTTAATTTTTAAAACATTAGTCTCCACCTGTCCTGTAAGGTAAGAGTTTGAAAACATGGCGGTGCACAAATTCATTACAATCAATTTTGTTAAGATGAATCTAAATGAGAAAATTAGTCCAAACGTCGTTCAACTAACATTTTGAAATCCACGCATTGGATTAATACCACACAAAATTCCATTCCAAAAACGAGCAAGCAAAGGTTTTAATAGTCCATAAGGTCTCCGCCCAGCACATGGAGATCTGGCCAAAAACATCGTCTTGGAAATGGTAAGAGACCTGAGGCGGTGCATCACTTCTAGGTAAGGCCAGGTGCCCAGTGATATCGTTGTCAGAGGATATCGTTCTGCAATTTTTGCATGAATTTTAAGATCCGGCAACCGAAACAGTCGCAGATTTGCTGCCGAGCATTTAAATGGAGAAATAATCGGGCGTTTAGAATAGGATAAAAACAGTAAGGCCACCAAAAGGGAATAAATACCTTCTCTCTAGCTGACAGAAGATAGGTAAGGGTCGTCATCAGAATGACTGTTGACTCGAAGGCCATCAATTGGAAAACCCAATGGAAAAAATTTCAGGAAACCAAATTTACTGGGCAGCGATCAAGGGACAAAAATCAGAAACAATCGTTAAATTTGCAGCTTCAAAAGGAAATCACCCAAGTGGAAATAGAGAGAAATGATAATGCAAGAGGATACCTTGCAAACTCCCCAACCAAGTAGACGCAGAGTTCCAGGGTCAATCCTCCGAGGAAACAGACCGAAACGAGAACAAACCACTTGATATCCTTCCCTTACGCATTACTCGGATTCTTGGGGCAGAATGCATGCGTGATCGAGTGAGGACAGCCTCGATCTGACCCGGTAGCTACGACAGCCATGACGGCCCCGAAAATCTCAGAGGTAAGGTTTGGACATGAAATATTTTTCTGTCCAAGAAAGAAGGAGCACAGGGACGCGGGTTTCCTTAGGGACATCGATTGCTAAGTACTTAGCCATACCGAATGATAAAGTTTGGCATGGCATTGAATGGCATGCATTGAATTGGTTGGGGCGAACAACACTTCTGGATAAAGAAAACTGGAAGGAGTCTGAAGGTTGAGGTTGCAAGGTGTAATTTTTTTTTTTTGAACAAAATAGTGTGGGTTCCGACTATCCTAGAAATGCCTCAATCCATAAACCCACACATGCATTGAGTCCAAAAGTTCCACAAAAACTGACAAAAAACCCCGTGCCAAGCACCATCACAAAAAATTTTGGACATAAAAACTCAGAATTGGGTAAGACATATAAAGTTGGTAAAAAGGAAGGGAGGGAAATTCAATCACAAGGAAAAACAATCAGGTCATGGGGAAGCATTGATAGCATTCAACAATTTCTAGAATGTACAAGAGAGAGTTCAGGGTGTACGCTCTAAATGCAGCAAGAGAAGCCAACCCTAGAAACAGAAATAGACATAAGGGTTTAGGAATCAACCCAGCCACACCGGTGATGAGAATATTTTGAGAAGGAGGTTTACAGTCAATGAGGAAAATTGCACAGCCATTACAATGGACAAAAGATGTTGTAATATTCCTTGCCCAATATCTATTTTAAAATGACAGAGGTAAAACGTAAAATAAAATTTTTATACACATAATTTATTTTTATTACACAACAACACTCACAAAAAAAAGGAGAAACAAGTCCATTCCACAACTGTTCACGTCTCCGGATACCAAAATAATTTGTTGAAAACCGAGGAGAATGCCAAGGCCCTAAAGATAGCTCATCCATTAAATGACAAGCAAAAAGGGATGATACCAAATCTAACACATCCATTAACATCATAAGGGTTCATATACACGTTAACTAATGATTCTTTTATTTTTAACAAATAATGTACTTGCATACCTGGGACTGAAGGCGATAACCCGAAGATGCTATCCTCGGAGCTTCATTCCGCTCCTTCTCGCTGACCATAGAGACCTCACCGGTACCTCCTAGCCAACGCTAGGGGTACTCTGCTTCCCCCTTAGCCGCCCAAGCCGCAAAGGGGCCACACACAAACCAGAGGATTCGTCTAGCTTCCCAGCTCACCTTGCAAGGCCAAGCTACCACTCCTAACCGAGCTGATAAATCCCAACTCCTTACAAGCAATCAATCAAGTCCAAATCTGGCAGCGTAACCTTCTCTCAAAAAAAAAAAGAACCCTTCTTCCTCTTCCCCCCCTTTTTTTTATAGAGTTTTGAGACCCACATTTATTTTTAAGTTTTAAAGAAAACCCTCCAAAAATTCTCTGTTGTACAAGTGTCATTCATCCCCCACGTTTCTCCAGAATTATTTTCTTTAACTTATTAATTGTCTATGTTTCATTTATTACTTAATTTCCTTATTTTTATTAATCCCTTCCTTTTTTTTAAAACCAACAAGGTAAATGCGCTAATTAATCTTTTCATTTTATTTTTAAATTCATAACTTTTTATACTCCCGCACGTTAAATAATTTTATTACTTATTAATTGTCTATGTTTCCTTTATTACTTTGTTTCCCTATTTTTATTAATCCCTTTTTTTTTTTTTTTAAACCAAAAAGGTAAATGCACTAATTAATCTTTTCATTTATTATTTATTTAGTATCTTTTGTTCTTCCATAGTTAGGAATTAATTTCTTCTTTGTAAACTTTTAAAACCATTAGTTTTAATTTAAATCTTACCCTTGTCATTACCCCAAGAATTTTATGAAGAGCCAACTATTACTTAGGTGGGTTCTTGTTTAAATTGTTATTTTTATTCGAGGGTTTGTTCTTAAGGTTAGACTAAAATTTTACCCTAACAGTTTTAGACTTAGTACTTAGATTCTGAACTGGGTGACACTGGGTTAGGGAAGTTGTTTAAGGATTTCTTAAGGCATTATTGTCTTAGGGCTATTTTAGGTTGTTTCCTTCATCCACATCAATGCGACATGCCCTTCAGGATGCACCACATGCTC
>ML811165.1:104285-139397 GCA_009831015.1 Picea engelmannii | reverse complement strand
AAACTAGCAAACAAAAAAAAACATAGTTTGATGTCTTGGAGAGACTGTTGGAGAATTATTTCAAGAGATATAAAAGCTTCTTGATTGTTTTTCATTTGAGATACTATTATTTGTATGAATATAATATTGTTCTTTTCTTTATTTTGGTAGATTTATACCAGTGATTGCATATGGTGGAACTATTATTCTTAGATCTTCCATTCATCTCTTGATTTGTTTATGCATTTTAATCAATTTCTTAGTAACGTTTTACTCATAAATTTATCATTATAAATTGATTTAACAATCATTAAAGTATGAGAAGTACTTCCTTACTATAATGATTTATCTTTTAATATTTCTAGGTTATACTAATTCTCTTAACAGAACATGAAAGAAGCTAAACAATATCAATTATTAGGACTACTCTTGTAATCTTATATTCTCTTTAAATGTCATGTTTAATCCCCGTCATTTTTAAACCATTACACTTGGTATTTAGGAACTATTTTCTATGTGCCAAGTTATAATAGATTTTTTCATTTGTTTCATGCATTATTAGTTAGATCTTCTTTTAGTAATACATACTTTAAAGTATCCATATGTTGGAGAAAATATTATTGTGGCTCTACTAATCCCTTGTTTCAGTTAGTTTAAGGTAGTTTATATTATATTTATATTTAGTTTAAGTTAGTTTAGATAAGGGTAACTAGACCCATTAAAACTAGTTGGGATTACCATACCAAACGGAAAAGGGTCTAATTGGGACCCTGGTCGGGTGATTTCCACAATGTTTAATATGGTAAATTCTAGCCATCAAAAGGTTTATTCACAGTTGTCCAACAAAAAACCCAAAGCATTGGCATATCAATCCTCTGTCAAGCTCAAGGAAGATCTCACCTAAGATGCAGAGAGAATCATAGAAACTATAAGGTCTTGTGACAGAGATGAAGGATAAACAAACAAAATATCACCAGGATTGGAATCCATGCAACTCATATTTGAAAAACTATTAGGACTAAGAATTACAATAATACACACACATATTCAACTCGTACATGATAGACACAAAATGCATTAGAACCATCGCATGTTTATTACTAGAGTTATTCCATCACATTAGAGATATACATTGCATAAGACAAACACATATGACAACCATAGAAATTCATATCTTCTCTATATAAACCCACAGAATTACAACATGTTGCGCAATGCACCTTAGCTCAAAACTTAGACATACAATACACACAGAAATATACTCAAGGAAACACAATATTACAACAGACTCTAAGAAAACTCAATACTCACGACTCAATGCTCTTCTTTCCTTAGTATATAACTAGTTAAGCAACTAACCAGCCAACCCTATTTTTGATATCAGTGCTTCCTTTCATAGTTTCCTTTGTTGGGGAGTGTTGTCTCTTTATGCTCTACTCCACTCGTTTTCTTGACAAAACTACCTTACATGCTTCTGGTGTATGTCAGTGCTCCACATAGTCTTTATGTATCAAGGAAATCTTAATTTCTTAGCCAGCTAGTCTTCTAGCAGTATCATGTCCCTGTATGTTGTTGGTAGTAATCATTTGGGAAGGTTTTGTGGTGATTCCTTTCTTGATTCCGACGGGAATCTTCTTGATTTTCGGCACAACTAAAAAAAGTCATATTGGCGCGCACTTGATAGACTCTGACCTCAATTTTATATATCAAAATTTGATCCAACGCATATTATTTGTTTCTTCTTTCTTCAAAACTTGCAATACTACTGAATGCCCCCACATTGTAGGTAGGAACATTGGCTTATGCTAGAACTTTACTGGTAGGAGATACATGGGATTTCAAAACATCATTAGTAATAACACTAACATATGTGACTCTTAGCATCATCTGGGTCATCCTTGGCTAAGTAGATGGATTGGAATTAAAAATGGAGGTGTTGATTCTCTTTTGCTTGGCCCCTACTGGAGTCGGTTGAATTGGTGCCTATATTGGCAGGGGATCCTGAGGGAATTTGGCAATTGTTATCACCAAAAATCATTCACATCAATACCAACAATGGTTGAATAAAGTATCAGTGAAGCACACCAATCAACATACCTTTAGCAATAATTGGAGTCACTCATCAATTCAGAAAACTATACAAAAGTCCCCTGAATTTTTGCACAATTTCCTCAAATCTTGCTTGCGCACTATCTACGCAGGCCAACACAACTCAATTCATGTAATTTTCACATGATACACGATTTTTCTCAAAGGAACCCATGTTGATGTAGAAACGACACATTAATTCTTTTAGTCAGACCTCGCCCACTTCAAACTAGTGGTGTACCATGATAAGACACCCAAATCGATATGAAATGTAGACTTGGGGCTATGGAGGAATTGATGGTACCTTCAAAAGGACCCCCATTCACACTATGAACTAGTTATGTAATGGCTTGCATGAAGCCTATAAATAGAAGTTCAAGGCATGCAAACAAAGTAAGAGTTTGATGTAATGTTATGATATTGGATTGTTCTTAAACAATCCTCATTTCTCTTAGAACTATTTTAGTGATCATAGTAAAGGATATCCTTCTCACCTCTTGATAAGTTTAGCACCAATTATTCACCATTGTTAATCCATTGTTATAAGAGGAAGCACTCTATTTTGGGAACCTCAAGGGCCCTCCCAAGGAGGAATATGGGACTCATAAGTCCCATTTTTCTTCTAGGTGTTATCAATTCGAAGACCACTTTCCATTGGTAGCTATTACTTGTTCCATTTTCATGTTTTTATTTGAGTTCTATGCATGCATAGTTTAGTTTTATTTTTCTTATTATTTGCTTTCTTATTTTCTATATGATTGATCCACTAATCAACTTACTCTTTTATGGATTGTCTTGTTGGTCTAACAAGGAAATTAAGTGCATTGTTTTTTCTCACCCAAGTGGCAAAGAAAGGACAACATATTGGTGACTCCACTCTGGATTTAGATCAAATTCCTCCTCATTTAGGCCTTTAGAGTGTTTCTTTTAATTTTTGGGTTTATGCAGGTGTCCAAACTCGCCTACTCCATCCTCCAGTTTGACCAATTGAGCCCCTGAGTGAGAGAACTCATTTTAAATTTTTATTCCCACGACTTGACTATATCTAGGTGGATATCAAAGAAATAGTCATGCATCTCTGTGAATTTACATGTTCTCTCTATTTCGTTGTCGTACTTTCTATGTAATTGGTGCACTCTACGCATTGTGCACGAATGTCAAAACTAAAACCCACGCAAAAATTATTCTTTCCATTTTTTGCAAGAGTTTCGGAGGTGATCTCACCAAATAGATTTTAGATTTACATTTACTTCACTTTCTAAAGAAACAACAACCACGTTTGGAGTTTTTTCTTGCATTAGGAATGAGCTAATCTAGGCATTAAAAAGGACTAAAAAGAACCATAAATTTTTTCCTTTATGTTGCCACATGGATGGCCCAATTCAACATTTGATTCACCCAACTCTTGGTAAGCATCCAGCTCATGAACCATTTCTTAGGCCAAAACTCTAAATGTTGCACTTGATCGAGGTAACTTAGTTGCCAAAAACTAGGATTTCTACCCAGGTGGAAGTTGTGGGATGTGTTGATCACTCAACACACCCTAAAAAAGCTTCATGAAATTTTATCACTTTTTGGGTACGACTTGTTTTCTTCACTGTCTGAATCAATTTCACTTTGGGAAATGGTTTATCTTTGTTTTTTTTTCATGACCCTTATCATCAAGTCAGGTTTGTTTGAACTTGTGAAACCTCATGTCTAAAAGAACTTGATACCCTAATTAAGAAAGGACAGCTAACACTGCACCTAACACACTCAGGTTCTCAGAAAAAGATTCAAGCAATAAATGGAACCACATTTATGACAATCATCGAGCATTGATCCCCATCGGCATCAACAGAAGGAGGATTCAATTTGCGTAAGTTATTCGCACGAAGTTTCAAGAGATAGTTGATCCCCTTCGGCATCGGCAAAATACAAGAAGGACAACCATTGACAAGTCATAAAGAAGTCACTGATAGGTGATGACCGATGCCCTTTATTAGGGTCAGGGAAATCCATAAATGTTACAACATTAATTTTTTCCACGATAAACGTATCTCTGATCACTGATCCTCGATGCATTTTCGGCATCCAGACCTTTTCGAGAGAGTCGATCTGAGAGAACTTGGGTAGGTTTATCGTCGATCATCGATCCTTGATACTTTTTCAGAGCCAAAAAGATAGAACTAGGTTTTAGAACATATAGCTTAAAGAAGTCTTGATTTCGATTAACATGAATAAATAAAGCAGTTGGTATCGAATTCCATGTGTCTTTATCATGTAAGGGGGTCATATGGCTTAGTTTCATCCCGAGTCATATTAAGGTTCCCTTGGTCCTAGTCACGCCTCCTAGTCAACTTTTCCATGTCATCTTGGTATGGAAAGATCGATTGGCGTCAGAGATTTTGCAAGAATATATCAACAAAAATGTTTGAAGCACAATCCTGACCCCCGATCCACCAACTGAATGATAGAAATGATGGGATGTTTGCAGCATAATATACGATCGGATTTGGACATTTAATAGACCAGTTAATGCTCGATCCCTCATTTTTTTCTACCTGATGCGTCGATTAAACAACATCAATTTGAAATCATCGATATACCACATTACCACTCATGCCCATGCCATTAGCCCATTATGAATTTAATTTTAAACATCTTTGAAGATCCAACAACATATTTAATGAAATTTCACTCATAACCCGAATTGAATGGTTGATGTGACAATGTAAGTTAATCCTCGTTTAAATCTCTAGAACGATTTTTGAATCAATTCATTCTACACACAAATTGAATTCCAGAGCATCCAAAGGAGAAAAGAGAGCACCTCGAGACTGTATTGACCCCCCGATTATCAAAACCAGGTTTAACAAGCTACAAAGGTATGTGTTCAAGTTTGTCAATTCGTTATTCGTAATTTATATGTGCATTCAGTTTTCTTGCGCAGTCTCTAAACTATGTTCTAGTAGCAGGAAAGATGTCACTGAGAAATCCAACCACCAGATGCTTGTCGAGCATGCCCAAACTAAAATAAGTTGAAGTAAGTGAAGGTTCTTCTCCGGGGACCATGAGGCAATTGCAGTATGCTCCCAGTGTGGATCTTGTCATTAAAACATCAACAAATAAATATTTTGTCTAGCCTCCACCCTTCGGTGATACTGAAGCAAGCATCGGATCCAAATTAATGCTCCCATGGTGGGGGGATCTCTTCAAAAGAATTAGCCGACAAGAATACCCATAGTATATATCCCACATAATGACCCAGACATAAGGGTGCTCAATGACTAGGTGTTCTCAAACATCCAAAGGTCATATTTACACATGGTGGCAAGAAGAACCCTAGTTTTCCCTTGCATAGAGGTTCTAAAATGGCTAATCGACCATACAAATAGGAAGAAGTGCTTGATCATCGATGAGAATGGTGGGTGTGTCTAAGTTTTCCTCCCAACTGAAGTCCAGAAATACTACAAGCTCATGGACCCATAGGAGCGTCTCAACACAGACATTGTGGTGATGTTTTATGAATTCCATGACACCAGCTGGTTGATGGCCTCATGGTGGAAGGAGGAAAAAAAGTTCACTAACCAGAGAAATGGCTAGTATAGGATGATTAACTTGAAGGAGCCATACATATATTTGATGGCTCTCATCCGCCATCTATATGGAGAAAAGGATTGCTCCAAGTTTTCGGAATCATGGATGTCATTGGCATACATAGTGGAAATCTTCGAGAGCAGCTTCAACTGGGAAGAGATAATCTCAAAAAAATTGAGCATTTGTGTACAGCAAGCTCAGACACTGAAATAAGGGGAGGCACCCACTTTCTACACGGCCTCGTACCTACTCGATGTCATGTGCACAAGGAATTTCTTCGTCGGCATGAATTTAAGATGCCATGTTGTAGAGCTCCTGGTCCATGTCTACTTCAGAATACTATGGGAGAACATGTACAAGACATCTTACGCACTCATCTGCGATGAATTCATCTCCCATATTCATTTTATTATTTTTAAGAAGGAATTCCCAAGATTATCTGCAGCAGCCAAGAAAATGGTAGCAAAGGTAGGCCATTGATTTAAACAAACACTCAACCTACATCAGGATGTTTGGGGCCACCAGAGAACCACATCTCCTACCTGATAATGTCCCAGACCGGCTCGCTATGGGAGAAATCCACTATGACACTATCCTGCAGACCTACAGCACCACATTAGTCAAGGACAAGAAGTGGGCTTTCATACCCTATGGTTTCCATGTGGGGTTCTATCCGGTGAATGATATTGCTCAAGCCAAAAAAAAGGGCTTAGCCAACTGGAATTTAGGTTCCTGATAGGTCGATTCCGCAAGCACGACCCTAAAGACTTGGTCCTCCAACATGCTTCGTAGGTGTCATCCTGTTGGTCGTACGCTCATGAAAAAATTGAGGATGAAATATTCAAAGAGTGAACTGAGGATTGGGACAAGGTGGTACATAGAATGGCCAACCCAAATATGGCCAGGTTCAGGGCCATGAGCATGGATGAACAAGTGGAAAAGATAGAGAATTCATCCCAAGAATCCCTCAGATCCAGGGAATAAATCAGAGCGGAAAAGACAACAGAGGCATAGAGAAGGGGATTGCTTATGTTAGAAGGGGAATAAAGGATCATTGATCAATTCAAAAATGACCTTGATATGATAGAAATGACGAGGATCCCCATTGATGACCCAATCAAAATCTGAGGAGAACCAAGTGGCCTGGAGTTGATGGAGCTTTAAGAAATCACCGGGTCAAAAAAACCTGAAGCTCCACCACCACAGATCATATCACCAGGGGAAACTTCAACCCAGCTCGAGATAGCAAGGACATCAGGGAGAACTAGTGTACCAAATACCTTGTTCGATTTGATAACCATCTACGATGATGAGGATAATTTGGAGGTGTCCCTGGTGACTCCAGTACATATTACAGAGGAGAAAGAATTTGAGAGAGCATCCACCTCGGGTCTCGATGCTCCATATCAGAGTTGTCCACAGATCAATCATGAGGTATAAATTGCCTTATACACTGAGCCACTTGGCTTATCAAGAACCCCAATGGACAGCTTGAGGGATGAGCTAGGATTGGGCAAACAAGAAGAATAAATTCCACAACAGGAAATCGGCATTTCAATAATCGATTACCAAGTAAGTACCGAACCTGCCCCTGATTCCTCAGTTTTGGTCGATACCTTACCACCCAATGGGAAACAACCATAGGCCTAGCCATAGGGACATATAGAAGAGGTTCAGGAACCCAACCTTGAACAGATATACACAATCGGGAGCCTGAAAAATACTCTAACTTGGGGAGAACAACAAATCCCTGAACCTACTGATGAGGTCATTGATATGCAAGAAATCACCTACAACTGAAAGAGGAAATCCATCATGAAGAGAACCACTAAGAAGAGGAGGATTACATTGGACAGTTTGATCCTCATCACCACAGAGGAGAAATTGATCAGCACAGAACATGCCAAAATGTCTGAGCTTATCAGCGCAGGGATGGCGATCACAGATGCCACTGTGGATAGAGAAAGGAAATATAAAGAGGATTTGTCCACTGCACTAAAGGAGTTGGATCATCCGTGCCATTTGACGAAATACTACCAGGACTCCACACAAGCCACAGTGTTTTTGAGAAGTGAGTTCCAATATGTCTATGGAAAATTCACGAATGAACGACACCTTTTCACTACAGGGATAGCCAACTTCCAAGAAGACACCCTTATGGCGCTAGAAACTTGCAAAGACGTGGAAAGATGGTACGAAAAGGCACACCAAGCAATGGAAAGAATTGATTACATCACCGCAGTTCAAAAGGGTCAAGACACCGAAGAGCACAGCATTCGGGTGCTAAGGGACAGCAACATAGATCGGATAAGGAAGGCAGTTGAATACTGGGTGAAAATGTCCCAAGAACCTCAGCGGGAGATTCAAAAAAAATGGACTGATTGTGAAAGGAGCTAGGTCAAGATCAATCGAGAGATGAGAAACATCAGTCTCCCATAATTCGGCTCACCCGAGGACTTTTTCAACTTGCATGACATAGTCAAACAAAATGCAAAACAAGACTCGGCATGGACTGTAGAGATAGAAAAGGTGGAAAACATGGCGTCAGTTCAAGTACGGTGGTTCATGGAGCACTTGATCAAGGCTTGAATAGTATTACAGCAGTTAAGGGTTAAAATAGTCAAGTATTGAGCATGGGAAGTAGAAGTAAAGGAGAACCTTTCAGCCCCGATGGACCAACACACATTCTCATATGCCAACACATGTGAGGAACTCTTCGTAAAATGGTCAAAGTATGAGAAGAGTCATCCACTTCAGTGAAACCATTTGATGACTCTTAGAAGACAAAGAGATGGAAACTCCATGTGGCAACATTTTTTTTTACTTATCTTTCACTTTTGATAGTTATTTTTAGTTAATGATTTGTTATAAATAAGGGGATCGACCTGTTAGAAAAGGTCAATGGTTTTTGCAAAGACCCCCATTTTTGGAATTGTAAAGAACTATTTTCGAACTACCTCAATTGAGAAGTCATGTTTGGGACCGAAGACAAACTTTTGTTTTTCATCAAAGGCATGTGTGATTGGATTTGAGAAGGAATTACTTATGACTTTGTTTCATGAATGGATGTTGTAACGAGTAAGGGTTTCTGAATCTATTGATAAGTTAGTTGATTCAATATTTTTCTATAGTTCTTGTTCTTAATGATGGAAATCAAATCGTTGTGTTAATATGTGATCAATGATTATATCTAAGGAAACTATTTTTCTTGCCATCATTTTTTATGCATGTATGTTTTCTTTTGATAATTGTATCCCAATCAATAATTGAACTACTAGCAAGTTGATGTATTAGTACTAGGCTTGTCATAGGTGCAAAAATATTTTTCTGCATGCTTCAACACAAGGGTTATCCCAAGCTCATCCTTCTTCAGTAGTGAAGATTCTCCTTTTACCATTTGGTTTACACCAGCACACATCTTCTTATCAAACCCATCTAATAAAGAAAATACAAAAAAGAGAATGTTTAAACTGAAGGATAAATTTTCATAAGAAGATATATTGTCAATCACCACATAAATCCCATCGATTATTTGGTCGGATCGACAAATCTGGAGAATCATTCCACAATCAAACACTACAAAGACTAATTGGGCCTCGGTGGCAGGTTTGGTTCCTGATGTTGAGTTAAAGGGATTTAGGACCCCTCAACAAAATTGGCACTAGAAGGAGGGCCTGAATGAATGAATGGATAACAATATTTCTGATATAATATTTCACACAACCTATAGATTTAAAATAGCCCACATTCATGGCTATTCATTCTCAATATAGCCCACATACACTGATTACTCCCGAAACTAGTAACTCACCTCAGCAAGAGGAAGAAAATTTATTCCCTGAAATACCTTACGCTCTTCCCCACGAGGAGTTGAACCAATTTAGAAGAATCACAAGAGCTTACGCCCGACAAATTGGAGCACTACCCTTAGATCTATTACTTCCTCATAGAAAAAAAGCAGACCAGTGGTCGACACCCCCGACTAGGTTTTTGTTCACATAGTATAAGACCTGATATATTTCACCCTCACCGAGATAGAACATCCCCTTAATATAATCCTTGAAACACCAGCT
The DNA here is from genome assembly GCA_009831015.1 of Picea engelmannii. Classification (NCBI taxonomy): domain Eukaryota; kingdom Viridiplantae; phylum Streptophyta; class Pinopsida; order Pinales; family Pinaceae; genus Picea; species Picea engelmannii. The sequence continues at coordinate 129,678 of ML811165.1, read as the reverse complement.
GGTAACTACTCTGAGCCCTACTATTTTGAATATGACGAGGAAGGGTTTAACTCGGATCGTCTAGCTTCGGAGTCGGACAACATGGAAGATAACAATGATCATAATGAAGAAATGGGAAACCCACCTCAGAATAATCAACCTCAGTTGGCCAAATATGCTCTGGCAATCCCTAGATGAGTACATAACCTTCCCAGACATCCAGAAAGGTTACTCCCTAAATTTGACCCTGAAACCTCTGGATTGCCTGAAGACCATATAAAAAAGTTCATAGACTGATGAATGTCCAACATGAAGATGTAGTATGCGGAATTTTCCCCTATACCTTTGAGAATTCGGCCTCTACCTGGTATTTTAACTTTTCTGTAGGGCCCATGACTAGTTCGACGAAGTTTCAAAAGGAGTTTTTAAACAAATTCACAAAAGAAATCACTACAGGAGCTTTGATGGTTGATTTGTTCGCTGCCACCATGAGTTCAAAAGAAAAGGTTAAAGACTTCAATCAATGTTTCACCACTATCTTGAACAAGTTCCAACCCAAAGCTAAACCCACTCAGGAGTTGCAAATCGAAGTATATGTTAATGTTCTCCCTGCTTCTATTTCCATGTTTGTAAAAAGGGTTGCCAAAACAACTCTAGCTGAGAATTTTGAGGAAGCCAAAAAAATTGAATTCCAAATGAAGGGATGTAAAGAGGGCCAGGTCTCATTAGTTAATAAGGAAGCTCAACCTCCACCTAGGAGAGGACTCTTGTTGACCAAACCCCCAGGGAAACAAATAGAACAAGGTCCCGAAAAGGGAAGTGGAGACAAAGAAGACCTACAACGGATGATTAAGAAGTTGTCAAATGAAATCATAGACATGAAAAGAAGTACAGGGGGAGGAAACCAAGGCCAAAGTCCCTATAAACCCTTTTTTAAAAGAAACCCATCATTCAAAGCAATTGAACCTCCCCTGGCCAACTTAAACATTGACCTGGGCAATGTAGCGTCTAACTCTTTTTGTACCTACCACCAAGAGAAACATTCTGAAAGAGACTGTCCACAATGGGTGCATGCCATGAATTTGATGGTCAACTGGTTCCTAGAAAAGGTTTCCCTTACCAAACAATCAAGCAGCTCAGAGATGAATATTGTTGATCAGGAAGAGGTTGACCCATCGGAAGAAACAACCATGTTGTTGTGGGACCCTGACTTGCCAATGCCTTATGATGATCTATTTGAGGTTCAAGAACCACCCGTTGAGGTATTGGATGTGAAAACATGAAGTAGGGGTCAATTGGTCTCAAATGAACTTATCAATGCCCAAACTTTGGGAGGAAAAACAACATCTGATCACCCGAAAGCACCTTTTGTCTCCCAAAGAAACCCTATAAATATCCATACACGAGAATCGCCCAAGCTAGAAGACAACATAGTAGAAGATTTAAAAAGAGTAAAAGAAAACGTATCGGTCATGGACATGTGTAGGATTCCCCAACAAAAGGACTTTATGTTACAAGCCATGAAGTCAGTAGAAACTCCTATACAGGCACTGACCAAGGAGAAAATCTAGCCCCGAAGGATCTAAGAATTAAACCAATTGTAAATGCTTTCTCTTAAGATAAAAAAGGAAAGCCTTTTGTCCCACTGTTCCTATTGACATTTGAAGTCTTTAACAGAAACCTCCATAATTGTTTGGTTGACTCAGGGGAATCCTATAATGTTATGCCATTATCTATCTGCAAGAAATTAAACGAAATCCCTCTCAAAAGTGATAAACATGTGATACAACTAGACAAAACCCGGGTGAAAGTTATGGGAGAACTCAAGGATGTCATGATCAGAATGGCGACACACCCAAAATTTGTTCAAGTAATTGACATCATTGTAGTAGATATACCAGAAGCTTATAGACTGTTACTTAGTCGAGATTGGTCCGAGAAGTTGAATGGATACTTTAGCACAGACTGGGCTAACCTTTGGTTGCCATTAAAAGGACACACAAACATGATAAGGATCTATAGGGAAAGGTATCTAAAACACATTGCCACCGATTTAGAATCCCTCAATGAACCCTCCTCAGAAGATTTCCCCGTGCTAGGCAACTACTCCTGTGATTCCAATTTCGGTAATTTCTCCCCTCTCTCATCTGATGTTCCTCTTACTCAAAACTCCGAAATGACTTTTCAAGAAAATGTACTGACAACAGCGAAAGAAACCCTCTTATGTCAAGAACCTCTATTGGAAATCACAGAGAAAATAGATGGAGAGGAAGAAGTTAGGAGGCAAGGAGAAGTTGATGGTTTTCTCTCACAAGTTTTGACTTTGTACTTTGATGGGTCTAAATCACAAGAAGGGTCAAGAGCAGGGTGTATCCTCATTGATATGAAGGGGAAACAAAATTTCTTGTCCTGCAGAATAGAATTTGAATGCACTAATAACACCGTCGAGTATGAATCTTTAGTAAAAGGGCTAAATAAATCCATGGACTTAAGCATTAAATAACTAAAGGTTTTCGGAGACTTTAAAATCTCATTAGGAAAGTAAGGAACACTATACACTGCAACTCTCCCCACCTGAGGAATTATCACTAGGGAGTGCATAGGCTAATAGAAAATTGTGAAGCCTTCAACATTACGGAAATCCCCAAAACAAAGAATACTATTGTTGATTCCCTGGCCATTGTTGCCTCGACGTTGTCCCCTTTAGAAGACTACGAAACCTCCCGGTTCATTGTGGAGCTACTCTACAAACCATCAGTGCCCAACAGTATTTCTAGTTGGAAGGTCTTTGAAGGAGATGAATAGATCATAAAATTCTTAACCAATTAGGAAAATTTTAAAGACTTGGCTATTGATGATGAAGTATTCCAAGAGAAACTAGTAGAAACTGATCTCCGTGAATAAAGAGGTGGAATAGATCACTCGACTAATAAATCGAGGTTTCACATGATACCGAAAGGGGTACCCAATTTGGAAAACCTCTTTGACTTAAGGGAAAGATTCAAAGGGTCAACAAACACAAAGATAGGGAGCTCTTGTCCCATGTATGAGACTATAAACCTAGGAACCCTCGAAAACCCTAAAAATATAAATCTTGGCAAGACAATGTTTAAAGAAGAAAGGAAGGCCTATCTCAAACTTTTCAGAGAATATCAAGATATTTTTGCATGGTCCTACCGAGATCTGAAGACTTATTACACTCGTATCATTCAACACACAATCCTATTAAAATCCAAAGTAAAACCCTTCCAGAAAAATCTCTGGTAGTACCACCCATCTCTGGAACCCCTCGTGTGTCAGGAGTTAAAGAAATTATTAGTTGCTAAAATTATCTTTCAGGTTAGACACTCTGCCTTGGCAGAAAATTTGGTTCATGTCAGAAAAATTCTAGGTAAATCCACATGTGTGTGGATTTCAGAAACCTCAACAGAGCATCCGAAAATGACAACTACCCAGTCCCACCGATGAGAAACTCTTGCAGACTGTGTCTGGTTCTGAGTTTTTCTCCCTACTGGACGGTTTTTCAGGTTATAACCAAGTTCTAGTTTCAGAGGAAGACCGATTGAAAACTACCTTCTGAATCAAGTGGGGAACCTTTGCTTATAAACACATGCCCTATGGGTTAATCAATGTAGGGGAAACCTTCCAAAGGGCCATTGACATAGATTTTCTGGGACTAATCAAAAAATGTGTAGTAGTTTATTTGGACAAAGTGACTGTGTATTCAAATAATAGAGAAGATCACGTCCAACACCTAACCTAGATTTTCGAAAGGTGTAAGAAATATGGTATATCTTTAAACCCTAAGAAAATTGTCTTTGGTGTCGAGGAAGGGAAACTACTAGGTCATATTATATACCAAGCAGGAATTCGCATAGACCTAGAACGAATTATGGCAATAGCTCAGCTTCCCTTACCCCACAAAAAAAAATCTATGCAATCCTTCTTTGGGAAAATCAATTTTGTTAGGAAGTTCACCCCCGATTTCACTAAAACTATAAAACCCTTACAAAAAATGATTCACAAAGATGTTGAATTTAAGTGGGACGACGAGCAAAAAAAATGCTTTCAGCAATATTAAGACTGCAATATCTTAAGCTCCAATGTTGTGAAGTCTCGACTTTAGAAGATATTTTTTCCTCTATACTTTTGCCTCCGACCAATTGTTTGCTGCAGTATTGACTCGGAAGGATGATAACAATAATGAGGTATCAGTCTCATTTATGATCACTAATATCCAAAGGGTCGAACTAAATTACCCTACCATTTACAAACAAGCTTATGTGGTGTACAAGGCAGTAAAACATTTCAGATATTACATCCTAAAAAAACACACCAAAGTCACTGTGCCTCATCCTGCAATCTGATCCCTATTCACTCAACAGGATATGGGGGGAAGAAGAGGAAACTAGATGGAAGTGGTCCAAGAATTTGATCTAGATATAAAACCTGCCAAACTAGTTAAAGGAAAAGGATTGTGTAAACTAGTTGTTGAAGCCCGGGACCTAGTAAATGAAGACCCCGGGTGGGAGAATGAATTGGAATTATGGCATAGTGAATCTTTATATGTTCCCCCAGGGAAGGAGTCTTGGTATGGGAAAATGAGAAAATAAGAAAATCCTTTAGGTAATCAGGTCTTGCCAGTATGGGTGCCTCGCTTATAACCTTCTTGATGTGTGAAAATGATGCTTTGGCTTCTACTGTCCATTTCACTTCGTTGTTTTTCCTTAGCATATATGTGATCAATTTCACGATTTCGGCAAAGTTTGGGATAAATCTCGTCAAAAAATTTATTTTTCCTTAGAATGATTGAATTTCTTTTACATTCCTAGGGATACTTATTGTATCTATAGCTTCAACTCTTTTAGGATCAATTTTAATTCCATCTCGAGACACAATATGGCCCAAGAGTTTACCTTCTTGCATAGCAAAGTGAGACTTTTTGGGGTTTAAAGACAAACCAAACCTGCGGCATTTCTCAAATGTTTGCTTGAGATGTATCAGATGATCTTCATTAGATTTAGAAAAAATGGTTAGATCATCAAGATAGATAACCACAAATTTGTCGCTTTCACCAATAAAAGCGATATTCATAGCACATTGGAAAGTAGCACCTGCATTCATTAAACCAAAAGGCATTGTGTCATACATAAATGTACCCCAAGGGGTGGTGAAGGTTGTTTTTTCTTTATCGTGTTCATTGACGACAATTTGATTGTACCCTGAAAACCCGTCGATCATCGACATCCTATTTGCCCCCAATACTTTTTCTAAAATGTGATCCATCTTGGGTAGGGGGTAATTGTCTTTGAGGGAGGACTTATTTAGATTCCTAAAATCAACACAGAGTCCAATTTCCCCGTTTTTATTTCTAATCGGGACCAAGTTTTCTACCCAATCGGATTATCTCAGTGATACGATTATTTTTGCATCCAAGAGCTTCTTGACTTCCCTTTCGACCATGGGCAATAAAATAGGATTGATTTGTCTAAGTTTTTGTCTAAAGGGTTTGACACCATGCTTCAGGGGTATCTTATGTTCAATCACAGTGGTGTCATAGGTTCTCAGCTCTTCATATGACCAAGCAAAAATGTCCTTGTATTTTCTAAGCAACTCCAAGTATTTACTTTTGGTTTCTGGGGACAAATATTTGGATAGTTTCACCAACCGAGGATTTTCTTTAGTACATATGTCATAGTCCTCAACCTCTTTGGGTTGAGGCTGTAGAGTGGATATCAAAGGGATATCATCTTGATTAAATAACCTTTCTAAGGGAATCAGGCCCTTGGGGATCTGGTTATTTTTAACAACGAGCATTCGGTGATTCGCGATTTTATCGTGGAGCTCTTGAGGATCCAACCCTTCCTGCATGATCCAAATAGGATCATTTTGGTTTTCTTGGTTAGTGTGTGTTTCGGCAAACTCGTCTATTGATTCTAAAAATTTGCGAAGGTGTTCATCATCCTCAAAGACTTTCCAATGTTGTATGTTATTCGGTATAGAAGGTCTATGCCTCATTTGTATGTGGTATTTTAGTTTAAACGTGGTGGGAGGTGTGAAATCTGAGGCTTCTTTGGCTAACGCATCAGCATGTTGGTTTTCAGTCCTTAGAACGAAATGAACCTTCACAGAGGAGAAGAAATTTTCGATCAAATCCCAGGCGCAATTCCTGTAGAACCTCAACCTAGGATGTTTGTCCTGGTACTGTCGATTTACCTGTTTTATGATTAACTCAACGTCACCAAAGACTTTGAGGTTTTTTATTTTCATTCTCCTAGCGGCTTCTAACCCTAATACTAAGGTTTCATTCTCGCATACATTATTTGTGCAGTCCAGATTCCATTGTAGCCTATAGGAAAAGGGGATTACAAATTGATCATCAGGAGCCACAAGGAGTGCCCCTGCTCCAGCTCCTAAGTAGGATGAAGCACTGTCAAAAAACATCTTCCATACACCAGTGCTATATACATTTTTTTTTTTTCTTTTTTTTTTTTCTCTGTTGTACAACTTTCATATATATCTACATCAATATCGTCATCAATGGATAAGATACAATTACCTAAATCTTGATCAACTATATATACAGGGTGGTTATTTGGGTTATGTGGATCACCTACCATGAAATCCAATCTAGTTTCTCTGTATAGACGCGTTTACTGTCCTCCAAAAATTGGAATCGTAGCATATGTCATGTCAAGATGGATAGATCCTCCAAGCTTGGGACCCCATGACCTAGATAATAGCATACCATACTTCGGAGGGATATCGGCGACCACTACATCCATAAGGATGTTTTTTGCGGGTATTTGTGCTAGATTTACCACCAAGTCTTTAATCATGCCTATGCATTTGACTTTTCTTAATTCAAATGAATATAAATCTCCATAAGGCCTAGGGATTTCGAGACCTAATTTATCCATAATGGCTTTAGGCATCACATTGTGGGATGCTCCAGAATCTAGCATGAAGTTATGGAGTAGGTGGTTGAACAAGGTTAACGTGATATAGAAGGGAGCAACAGTGTCTTTTGCACCTTTGAAATGTGGACCAAAACCTATGTTCGGCTTCTCATCTTCTAAGTTGATGACATTGGCTTGGCTTTCATCTTCTGAAAAGCTAATCATCTTGGCAATTTATTTTCTGTATATGGTATTTTTAGCCAATTCAACAAGTGTGATAGGGATTTTGATTTTGTTTATTTCATTTTCCATACTAAAATTTCCCAAGGCCTTGTCGCTCCCTATGTTTGGGGCCTCCATTTCTTTCTTTTCATCTTTTCTTTATGGTGCGGATTTGGTTTCACTCACAGGGACCTATGTTTTCATGGCGGGTGTTCCTATTGACTTTGACTTGACAGGTTGCGTGTCAGCGGTGTGGGTTTTTGCAGTCTGTTTCTCAGCAACCTTTGGAGCCACTTCATCAGTTTCGCCCCTAGGAAAGATCTTTTTTGTTGGGGCGGTTGGAAGACTCTTGTTCCTAGGTCTTAAATTGTATTTCTTGTGTAGTTCAGCTATAATATCATCTGTGATACCCTGATAGGTCAAATCTTCAGAAGTATTGTTGCTAACATCATCTTTCGATCTAATTTCTCTATTTAAGGATTCTTCGTAATCTTTTCTTCATAAATAGGGTGATTTACTATTGTTTCCAAGATTATTTATATCCTCATATAACTCTTCAAAATCTTCTAGGTCTTCCTCTCCAAAGAGTTTTTCACTTTTGAAGGGGGTTGGGATTTTTTTATCCTCATTCTTAATTGTTTTCTGTGGGGCCTGAGGATCAGGATTCCTTCTAAAATCCTTCCTCGGAAAATTATCCTTTTTTTATTTATCTAGTTCCATTTTTTAGATCTTATTTGATAGTTCTCTAATTACCTTAGCCATCACGTCTATTCTATCTCCTGAGGATTTCCCCGATCCTAAGGATCCACCTTGTTCTTTGAATTTCCTACTTTCTTTGTTCCTAGTTTCTATTTTTTCTTTTAATTTCCCTGATGTCATCATATTCGCTTCGATTTCTAGGGCATCATCTTGCATTTTCATGAGATCTATTGATCTCCTTTCTCTCAATAATAGAGAGAAATCAGGATCAAAGGCTCCAGCGAAAGTCACCTTTGCTGCGGGTTGAGAAGGTTTGACCTCGACCGGGATTTTATTATACAACTTGTTAAACCTTTGTGTGAACTCGAGAACTGATTCTGAGTTTTTCTTTCTAAGGGCTCCAAATTCAGTTAGATAATAGAGGTGGTCTCTCCTTTCCCCCCATTGTTTGATAAAAGCATTTTCAAGTTCTTTATAAGATCTTAGAGATCCTGCTGCTAAGTCTCGGAACCAGGTCCTCACCTATCCTTCAAAAGTCTGAACGAGGAGTCTAGAATAGACATATTCGTGTTCGATTCCAAGGATGTCATCAAATTGGTCAAAGAAATTTATGTGTTCTTGAGTGGTTAAATCTCCTTCCCCTATAAATTTTGGAAGGATTTTCATATAGTTTTCAGGAAGGTCGTGTAGGGGAACTAGGAGGACAAGGGGGGCATATCTAGCAGCTACCTTAGCAAAGATTCCAGGAAGCGGTGCTTGGTCGTCTAATGATCCTCCAGGGGCACCGCCTCCAGTTCCTGTGCCTCCGTGTGCAGCCATTGATGGATTTGAGGCTGAAACTCGGAGTGTGTAAGGAGAAGGCTCATGGAATTTTGGGGTATATATATCAAAAAAAGAGAACGTATCGTTTGAAAGGGGAAGCGAGACGGATCTCTCAAGTGTTTCCTTAACATTCAACTGCGTAAAATCAGGCTGACAAATAGTATGTATGGGTGAAATGATTTGTCTAAGTGATCTTCATGATTTTAAAATCTTTTCCGGATCAGAGACTGGCGAGGTCTGCTTGTCGTCCGGGTTCTTTCTGGTGTTCTTTCGGCTAAAAGCCAGTTTACTTATCGTGGAGTCGCCAAGTGAAAAATGAAGGTAGGCTTAGAAGGTTTTTCTATCTTTGTTCACTATCAAAGAAAGAAAGTGTCAATGTCGTTCTTCCCAGGGAAAAGTTTCGTTTCTTCAGTCCCTGACAACGATGCCAAAAAGATGTTGTTCCTGAGTTTATACTTTAAGGCTCTAAAGTATACCGTCAAGGCATCCAAAAAGATAAAGAGAATTAAGGGGTAAGAATCAATTGTGAAGGGTAAATCAGAGTTGGTTTCTCAACTGTCTTTGTCTAGCTTCCCATTGCTCTTGGATGTTGATGTCTCTCTCGATAACTGCCCATGAGAATTCTAATTCGACCGGGGTAGTTGTTGTTTGTTGAATAGTATTAAATAAGTTCAAAGCAATGCAAGTTTGATCTTGAAGGCCAAGTTCTATGTTAGGTTGTCTATTACCTGGGACAGTCATGGAGGGTAAAAATTTATTGAATTATAAAATGTTTAAAGGTTTGTTGCTTCATTTTTGAGGGATGAAATAGAAAAGGAGTTTTGGAACTCAAAATAATAACACAATAATAGTAGAGGTTGTTTCATGTACTTGAAACTATTTGAGAATAGTAAAATAATAACAAAGGTAACGCTATCGAAAAATATGAGGCTTTAATCATGAAAGAATCTCATATCATAACAGGAGAAGAAGAGAAAAATGAGATTTCTAATGAAATATAAGATATAACCATCCAAATGACCTACAGGTATTGAAACCGTTGATAGCAATCACAGAGGAAAAATTGTAAATGATTAGATAATCAAATAAATTCAAACTACAATAGAATTTTTAATTAAACTATAGCTGATCATTCATTAGACAGACATGAAAAGAAAGATGTTGAAAGATATTGAAAATAGAGTAAAGGAACACATAGCTTCAAGTTGACAGAATTCAGAATCTCTTCTGCATTATCTATATCACTGTAAATCAGAAACTTCTGATACAATTGGCTCCCCAAAAACCAAAATCCCCTTCTCAGTATTTTGAAATTATATTTATACATGATCACCAAACCTTTTTCCCATTGGTGATTAACTAACTTCTGAAAACTAACAGTTACATGAATGAGCAATGTTGAACCGTTTACATTTCTATTTTAATTGCTTTATTATTTCAATGATGAAAATATCCAAAACAGTATTTCATGTCTTCATTGATGAACTTCCTTCTTCTGTTTTAAGACAGTGAATACATTTTCCCAGAACCTGCACCAAAACTCTAGGAGCTTCTGGAATATCTTTCGCCTCAAAAAGGAAGAACTTTCTCTGTAGTTTAGGCAGACGATCTTCAATTATATTTCTTGTGAACTTAATAGTTTGTAACTTTAATTTTGGCATCACTATCCATTTGTCAATTTGAGTGACATTGATTACCTTTATTTGTGGGATCTCTACCTGAATTTCTTCCATATCCTCCTTGAATCTTAACTGATGCTTCCCAATGTCAATTTCTCCTAACAACCCTGGACAGTTGTTTCTTCAATGTTCAAAGAATCTTTCTCTAAAAGGTTGAAAATTCCTTGACAATCGTCATTAACCTCTCTATTTATTCTCTTGTTTTCTGTGAGGTTTTCCTCCCATACCTTGAGTATTATATCACCTTTAATCTTCTCTAAAACAGATAACTTTTGAGTCTCTCCGACCTCCTCTTTTTTTGAAAGAGCCACTTCCTTTTGAAAATTTGTTCTGGCTACTTTCACTTCTCTCTCTTTCAGGAGAATGCTCTCCAAGGATTTGTTTGTATCCTAAAAGTAAGTCTGAATAATTTCTAGCTTAGAGATCAATCCATGTTGCTCTTTTTCTATTTTTGCATGTATTTCCAATGCCTGGGCTTGGAAAGTTTCCATCTCTACCACTTGATTTTGGATTGAACTCATTTTGTTCTGTAATTTATTATTCATTTCTTCCTATTGTAGGACATGTGCTTGACTGTCCTATATCTTCATGTTCGCTTCATCTAAACTTGCTTTTAGTTTTTGAATCTCTTGAATGTCATTGAACCTGGCTCGTTCTAGACCCTTGTTTATTTCCCAACTGATACTTCTTTTAGTCTCCTTTAATTGAATTTGTAGATGAGCTATCATCTGATCTTTCTATTGCAACATAGTTCTCAAATTACCCACAGAGTGTAAATTTGTTGATGCAAAAGCTACCATTGTGCCTGCTATTTCTGTAGTGAATTCCCCCTCTTCAAGTTTTTGTCCATCTATGATGATCTTGTGCTTTTTAATAATCATATCTCCTCTTGGATGCATTTCCTATTTCAGGATAGCCTTCCTCTTTTTACTGAAAAAATAATCAGATGAAGGAATTTCATCCCTAGAAATAGGTTCGAGATCACTAATATATAGAGCTCCCTCTTGGGGGTTTCCATAGGTAGAATGCAATGGGGTCAAAGAAGTAATAGGGCTTCCAAGCTTTGTTGATACCGTTCCTCCTATTTTTTATGGAAAATTATCAGGGACTTCTAGAGATGTTTCCAACTCCTTTCCTTTCCTTGACTCTGATTTCTCTGTCTGAGGAACTTCTGTTTCAAAACCTCGGGGAGGCCCTTCCTACTCTGGAGGGGGGGTCGTGGATTCACCCTGCAAAATTTTTGGCAAACAACTTTGCCTGTGACTTTGGAAGGACATGAAACCAGACTGTAATTCGGGTGATAAGGCCCGTACCCTGTTCAATACCTCCTCATAGGCTCTAACCTCCTTGAATATATCATCATAAACAGACTCTTCATGTTCATAAGATTTCATATTGCAGTGCATCAAATGTCTGTTCACTAGTTGATAAGGGTCATGCTTTTTATGTTCGATATCTACCAGTTTAACTTCTTCTAGTGCTTTGGCTTCCACTTTAGAATGGCCTAGGTTTTGCAATAAAAATTTCCCAATATGTACAGGGAAGATTGGCCAGGACTTCTTTTGAGCTGCCTTTAGCTCTATTCCAATACCGCCCTTTACTATTTGGTGCACTACCTCTCTACACACCAGTCTGCCTAGGAGGAATTTTCGAAGCGCATAAGGGGGGATTGAGCACCCATAAACCCTAATGTAAGAGAATTTTTCATCAATGAACCAATCGGCTATTGCTTTGAGGTTTTCTGAGACTGTCTCAAAAATGCGAGGGGGTTCACAACCATAAACATTTTATGCATTGGAATTACCATGAAATGAAAATTTTCATAAAATGCATTCTTAGCATTTTCTTCCCATAGCACAGAATGATACTCGTGAATGGGTTCGGGGCAGGTTATGTTCCAACTCCAATTCATCAGGGGAAATGGAGTCACAAAGAAGATTGCGTCCATGATGTACGTCGACATGTAAAAGTCCATCGGCTGATCTTTAGATCTTGCAACTCTGTAATTTGAAACCTCTTGGGCTAGGTTATCAGACAAAATCTTTCTCCAATTAAAAGTGTATCCTTCTGATGCTTCTTCTAAAAAGGGCACCCATTCTACAGGGAAATGGCAGGGATTCTTTTTCCCGAAGATTCTACACATCATAATGGCTACATATACCATGTACTCATTCAAAGATGTTCTGGCATAAATTCCATGGGTATCGGCCCTAAATTTCGATGGACATATCCAACATTCTTTGATTAAATCGAGATAAGTTTGGTCTGCCTCAGTACACTCCTTCCTTTGAAACTCAGCTGTAAATTTGGCATTATAAATGTACTTAGGATTTGGTGAGAGTTTGTACATTACTTATATATGCTCTGACCTAAATAATCCGACAACGACTGCTTGATCGTTTAAAATGCTTCTTGTTGGGATATCAACCTTCTCAAGATCCCAACTGATCATGTCATTGTACGCCATGAGCCAAGGGCGTGTTGCGATCTTATGAAGCTCCGATTCTACTATATCCCTAAGGTCATTGTCGGAATCAGCAGGAGAATTTTTTATTTCGTAATCCAGGAGTTCATAGATTTGTCTTTAGGATTTAATTGAGTCAATGGCATGTGGCGTAGTGTCAGATATGATATCTCCTTCTGGACTGCAAATTTCATTTGTATCTTCACTCTTCTTCGGTGCTTTATTTGGGGCCATAGCTTTATGTTAGATGGAAAACCTGTTACAGAAAAGAAATGTATGAGTTGAGTTGAATGTGTCTTACACCTGATAGCATGAACCAGGATAAATTATGAAACACAGACCTTTAATTATCTTTTAACTCATTTAATGATGAAGGTACTCACGCAGCTGACAAGAACTTAATACCTGAAAAGAAGTGAATATTTCTGAGATATGCATTAGTATCACATAAATCATCAGTTATTCGTTATTAATGTGGTCGTATTTCGGCAATCCCAGATTCAAAATTCAAAATATTTCATTCAACGGTACCGAAAATAAGAAAATACCTAAGAAGTTTAAGTACCGTTAATCGTGATTTTAAAACAGAGTTAGTTCAGTTTAAACGCTAATTATGGTTCGTGATTTCGCGTTTCGAGGTTTCGGGGAGCGTGGATACATGAGGTATGTCATCCCTAAACCCCAATTCCCGAAATTGTGAAATCACGATGAGATTAGGTTAGGCCTTAACTTTCGTATTAGTAAATTAATTGATCAGGATTAAAAACTAACTTCCATTTTTTTGGGAAAACAGGGATCAGGATTTCGGGGATCACGTTGACAAGAGGTATGTTATCATTAAACCTTGAAACCCAAAATTGCGATAAGATTAACTTAATCTTTAATAATTAATAACTTCCATTTTTCAGAAAATTGGGGATCGGGATTCCACGATTAGATATGTATTAAAACATATGTTCTCAGTAAACCCTAAATCCTGAAAATCCTTTTTTTAAAGTTAATCTTAACTCCTTTAGGTTTTAAGTTTATCGTGATTAAAAATAACTTTACAGAATGCACGTCGGGACTTTTAAAACACTTTTGGTTTTTTGCCATTTTGATTATTTAAAGAATAAAGCTTGTTGGGATTTCGATACCGAGCTCTTGGAAATGATAGCGAGGGTTATGCTTTATGAAAAGACGAAACCCGAAAAAGGAAAGTTTTAGTCTTAGAGATAAAAACTTTAAAAACTGTTTCAACAGTGGAGCTACTCTACAAACCATCAGTGCCCAACAATATTTCTAGTTGGAAGGTCTTTAAAGGCGATGAATAGATCATAAACTTCTTAACTAATCAGGAAAATTTTAAAGACTTGGCTATTGATGATGAAGTATTCCAAGATAAACTAGTAGAAATTGATCCCCGTGAATAAAGAGGTGGAACAGATCACTCGACTAACAAAACGAGGTTTCAAACGATACCGAAAGGAATAGCCAATTTGGAAAACCTCTTTGACTTAAGGGAAAGATTCAAAGGGTCAACAAACACAAAGACAGGGAGCTCTTGTCCCATGTATGAGACTGTAAACCTAGGAACCCTCGAAAACCCTAAAAATATAAATCTTGGCAAGATAGAGTCTAAATAAGAAAGGAAGGCCTATCTCAAACTTTTCAGAGAATATCAAGATGTTTTTGCATGGTCCTACTGAGATCTGGAGACTTATTACACTTGTATCATTCAACACACAATCTTGTTAAAATCCAAAGTAAAACCCTTCCAGAAGAAGCTCCAGAAGTACCACCCATCTCTGGAACCCTTCATGTGTCAGGAGTTAAAGAAATTACTAGATGCTAAAATTATCTTTCAGGTTAGACACTCTGCCTAGGTAGAAAATTTGGTTCATGTCAGGAAAAATTATGGGGAAATCCGCATGTGTGTGGATTTCAAAAACCTCAACAGAGCATCTGAAAATGACAACTACTCAGTCCCATCGATGAGAAACTCTTGCAGACGGTGTCTGGTTCTAAGTTTTTCTCCTTGCTGGATGGTTTTTCAAGTTATAACCAAGTTCTAGTTTCAGAGGAAGACCGATTGAAAACTACCTTCTGAACCAAGTGGGGAACCTTTGCTTATAAACACATGCCCTATGGGTTAATCAATGCAGGGGAAACCTTCCAAAGGGCCATTAACGTATCTTTTCTAGGACTAATCAAAAAATGTGTAGTAGTTTATTTGGACGACGTGACTGTGTATTCAAAGAATAGAGAAGATCGCGTCCAACACCTAACCTAGATTTTCGAAAGGTGTAATAAATATGGTATATCTTTAAACCCTAATAAAACTATCTTTGGTGTCGAGGAAGGGAAACTACTAGGTCATATTATATACCAAGCAGGAATTCACATAGACCTAGAATGAATTAGGGCAATAGCTCAGCTTCCCTTACTCCACAACAAAAAGTCTATGCAATCCTTCTTTGGGAAAATCAATTTTGTTAGGAAGTTCACCCTTGATTTCACTGAAACTATAAAACCCTTGGAAAAAATGATTCCCAAAGATGTTGAATTTAAGTGGGATGACGAGCAAAAAAAATTCTTTCAGCAATATTAAGATTGCAATAGCTCAAGCTCCAATGTTGCGAAGTCTCGACTTTAGAAGATATTTTTTCCTCTATACTTTTTCCTCTGACCAATTGTTATCTGTAGTATTGACTCGGAAGGATGATGACAACAATGAGGTATCAGTCTCATTTATGAGCACTAATATCCAAGGGGTCGAACTAAATTACCCTGCCATTTACAAACAAGCTTATGCGGTGTACAAGGCAGTAAAACATTTCAAATCTTACATCCTAAAAAACCACACCAAAGTCATTGTGCCTCACCCTGCAATCCGATCCCTATTCACTCAACAGGAGATGGGGGAAAGAAGAGGAAACTAGATGGAAGTGGTCCAAGAATTTGATCTAGATATAAAACCTGCCAAACTGGTTAAAGGACAAGGATTGTGTAAACTAGTTGTTGAAGCTCGGGACCTAGTAAATGAAGACCTTGGGTGGGAGAATGAATTGGAATTATGGCGTAGTGAATATTTATATGTTCCCCCAAGGCAGGAGTCTTGGTATGGGAAACTAACGTATCTCCTACATCATGGGACTTGCCCAGAAAACCTAAACCCTAAGGAAAGGAGAGCTCTCAGACTAAAATCGGCACAATATTGCCTCATAAATTCAGTTCTCTTCCACGTTAATTATGATGGGGTACTTCTAAGATGTCTCGAACTTGAAGACGCATAAAAGGTTCTGAAGGATCTCCATGATGGTCCTACAAGTGGACACTTTGCAAGGAATACCACCACTCACAAGATACTGAGAGTCGTTTATTATTGTCCTACTATGTTTATAGATGCTCACACAGACGCTAGAAACTGTAAAACTTGTCAAATTAGCGAAGGGAGGGAAAAGAGAGAAGTTGTCCCACTCTAACATGTGGTCGTCTCCAAATCATTCGAGCAATGGGGGTTAGATATCAAAGGAGAAATTACACTGATTTCTTCAAAACAATATAGATGCATACTGACTGCCATGGATTATTTCATGAAATGGGCAGAGTTCCTCCCCCTGACTCATGTAAATGAAAAGGTGGTAATCCAATTCGTAGAACAACATCTGATCACAAGGTTCGGTATGCCTTTCGTTCTTGTTTTTGATAATGATGCCTACTTTTCTTCCACCCTATTATTAGAGTATTCTCTAGACAAAGGAATCATAATCAGATACTCTGCAAACGACTATCCAAAGGGGAATGGAGTGGCAGAATCAACCAATAAGAACCTAGTGAGGATATTGAAGAAGACAGTTGTAGACAATCATAGGAATTGGCATAGCTCACTTCATAATTCCTTATGGGCCGATAGAGTAACACCCAAGGAAGCTATATGGAACTCCCCATACTTTCTGGTATACGGAAAAGAAGCCATTCTCTCGAACGGGCTATATATTCCATCTCTTCATCTTGCTCGGGGTTCTAGAGGACAACCCTCATTGATTATTCAATAGAGAACTGATACCCTCCTCATGCTAGAGGAAGAAAGGGAGATATCAAAATCAAAGTCCATCATTCATCGGAAGATAGTTAAAAGGTGGTTTGACAAGCATAAGGCCAAAGAGAAGAATTTTGAAGTAGGAGACTTAGTCCTAAAATGGGACAGAGCGAATGAGCCAAAGGTAAAACATTCGAAGTTTCAGAATCTATGGCTCAGACCTTTTCTGGTAGCCAAGAAAATTGGGGCAGGCACATATCAGTTGCAAAATATGAGGGGGGAACTTGACACCCTCCCGGTGAATGGACAAGCCCTAAAACAATATTTATGTTAAATAATAATAATAATATGTGTGTGTGTTTTCATGTTATTTTATTTTTTAAGCTGGCATGTTGTGGAGTCCTTTATTTATATTTTCTTTTTGTAGTGTTTTTTGCGCTTTGAAGTTGTGTTCCACAAGGCATTGGTTGACCTTAATTCATAAGGTACAGCAAACTATGTTCATGACTCATGCTTACAGACAACACAAGAAATGTTGGGTGAATTGTTGTTGTCTTAAAAGAGTTTTTCATCTAACCTTTGCAAATAAACAACCTTGGCAAGTGATGAAGTGTTCGCCTAGTGATCTGGTAAAACCTAAAGGGAAAGATGGTAAGCTGGAAAGGACCACATGTTCTTCAAGACGGAGCTAACAAAATTTCACCTTAAATATATCATCTTGCAGATAACAAACATCCTCCTCTCCCACTTGCTCAGGGCATCTTTGCCGAAAATAAATCAATTATATCAAATGAGTGCAAAGTAGGAGAGGGTATGCAGATAACTCTATCGGGGATATGGATGCTCGCTGGCAGCAGAGAAACACCACAGCAAGTGAATGATGATGACTAAAAGGCTTGGTTCTAATGAATGCTTTACTCGACTCTTTTCAAAAGGGGGAATGGATCATGGTTAAAGGGAACGAAAGTGGAATAAAGGTAGAAACCCCACAGGCAGGCCCAGATTCATGAACCAGTGAAATATCAAACTCAAGGATAGAAGAGACTCTTATGAAAAACAAAACCAATTAAGTTCTTAACCAAATTTTGCATCATCTAAGCCTGGGGAAGGAACATAGATTATGCTTTCACCCAGTAAGTCTCCATTTGTTGAGAACTCAACACACCCTAAAAAATCTTCATGAAATTTTATCACTTTTTGGGTACCACTTGTTTTCTTCACTGTCTGAATCAATTTCACTTTGGGAAATGGTTTATCTTTGTTTTGTTTTCATGACTCTTATCATCAAGTCAGGTTTGTTTGAACTTGTGAAACCACATGTCTAAAATAACTTGACACCCGAATTAAGAATCGGCAGCTAACACTACACCTAACGCGCTCAGGTTCGGAGTCGGAAAAAACTTCAAGCAAGAAAGGGAACCACAGTTACAACAATATTAGAGTGTCAATCCTCATTGGCATCGGCAGAAGGAGGATTTGGTTTGCGTAAGTTATTCACACAAAGTTTCAAGAGATAGTCAATCCCCTTTGGCATCAGAAAAATATGGGAAGGATAGCCATTGACAAGTCATAAAGAAGTCACTGATAGCCGATGACCGATGCACTTTATCGGGGTTGGGGAAATCCAAAAAGGTTACAACAATCATTTTGTTCGTGACAAACATATCGTCGATCGTTGATCCCCGATGCATTTTTTACATCGGGACTTTTTCGAGAGAGTCAATCTGAGAGCACTTGGGTAGGTTTATTGTCGATCGTCAATCCTTGATACTTTTTCAGAGCCGACAAGATAGGACTGGATTTTAGAACGTATAGCTTAAAGAAGGGCTTGATTCTTATTAACATGAATAAATCAAGATGTCGGTCTTGAATGCCACGTGTCTTTATCACGTAAGGGGGTCGTACAGCCTAGTTTCGTTCTGAGTCATATTAAGGTTCCCTTGGTCCTAGTCATGCCTCCTAGTCCACTTTGCCATGTCAGCTCCGTACAGCAAGATCGATCAGCGTCGAATATTTTGCAAGAAGATATCAACAAAAATGTTTGAAGCATAATCCTGACCCCCAATCCACCAACTGAACGAGCGAAATGATGGGATGTTTGCAGCATAAGATACGATCGGATTTGGACATTTAATAGACCAATTAATGCCTGATCCCGCATTTTTTTCTACCTCGTGCATTGATTAAACAACACCAATTTGAAATCGTCGATATACCACATTACCACCCACACTCGCGTCATCAACCCACGATGAATTTAATTTTAAACATCTTTGAATATTTGGCAGTAGATTTAATGAAATTACACTCATAACCTGAATTGAATGCCTGATGAGACAAGGTAAGTTCATCCTCATTTAAATATCTAGAACGGTTTTTGAACCAATTCATTCTGCACACAAGTTGAATTCCAGAGCATCCAAAGGAGCAAAGTGAGTGCCTCGAGACTGTATTGACCCCTTGATTATCAAAACCAGGTTTAACAAGCTGCAGAGGTATGTGTTCAAGTTTTTCAATTTGTTAGTCATAATTTATATATGCATCATGTTTTCTTACACAATCTCTAAACTATGTTCTAGCTACAGGAAATATGTCACCGAGAAATCCAACCACCAGATGCTCGTTGAGGGTGCCCAAGCTACAAGAAGCTAAAACAAGAGAAGGTTCTTCTTCGAGGACCGCAAGGCAATTGGAGTACTCTCCCAGGGTGGAGCCTGTCATTAAAACATCAACAAAGAAATCTTTTATCTAGCCTCTAGCCTTCGGTGATACTGAAGTAAGCATTGAATCCAAATTAATTCTCCCACAGTGGGGGGATCTCTTCAACAGAATTAGCCGAGAAGAATACCCAGAGTATATCCCACATAGTGACAAAGATGTAAGGGTGCTCGATGACCAAGAGTTCATGAACATTTGATGGTCGTATTTACACATGGTGGCAAGAAGAACCCAGGTTTTCCCTTGCATAGAGGTTATGAAATGGCTAATCAACCATATGGACGAGCATACTTTCTTAATCAATGATGAGAATGGTGGTTGTGTCATATTTTTCCTCCTGACTGAAGTCCAAAAATACTACAATCTCAGGGACCTAGAGGAGCAGCTCAACACAGACTTCGTGGTGAAGTTATATGAATTCCATGACACCAACCGGTTGATGGCCTCATGGTGGAAGGAGGACAAGAAGTTCACTAACCAGAGCAATGGTTGGTATGGGATGATTAACCTGAGGGATCCATACATCTATTTGATGGCTCTCATCTGTCGGCTATATGGAGAAAAGGATTGCCCCAAGTTTTTAGAAACATGGATGTCATTGGCATACATAGTAGTGATCTCCGGGAGAAGCTTCAACTGGGGATCGATAATCTAAAAACAATTGAGAATCTATTTATAACAGGCTCTGACACCGAAAGAAGGGGAGGCGCCCACTATCTACATGGCCTCGTACCTGCTCGATGTCATATGCACAAGGAATGTCTTCACCGGCATGAATTTAAGTTTCCATGTTGTGGAGCTCCTGGTCCACATCTACTTCAACATACTATGGGAGAACAAGTACAAGAAGTCTTACACACTCATCATGTTGGTTGTACACTCATGATAAATTTGAGGATGAAATATTCACAAAGTGTGCCCAGGATTGGGACAAGGTGGTATAGAGAATAACCAACCCAAATATGACCAGGTTCAAGGCCATGAGCATGGAAGAACAGGTGGAAACGATAGATCAGTCATCCCAAGAGACCCTCAGATCTAAGGAAAAATCAAAGCGACGGAGACAACAGAGGCATAGAGAAGTAGATTGATCTTTCTAGAAGGGGCACAGAGGATCAATGATCAATTGAAAAATGACCCTAATCTAATAGAAATGATGAGGATCCACGTTGATGACCCAATCAAAATCCGAGGAGAACTAAGTGGCCTAGAGCCGATGTAGATTAAAGAAATCATCGGGTCAGAAAACCCGAAGCTCCACTGCCATAGATCAAATCACCAAGGGAAATTTCAACCCATCCCGAGCTAGAGACGAAATCAAGGAGAACAAGTGTACCAAATCCCTTGTTCGATTTGATAACCATATACAATGATGAGGAGAGTTCGGAGGTGTCCCTGGTGACTCTAGTACAGATTACAGAGGAGAAAGAATCTGAGAGAGAATCCACCTCGAGTCTCGATGCTCCATATCAGAGTCATCTACATATCGAGCATGAGGTAGAAATTTCTTTAGAAACTAATCCACTCAACATACCGGGAACCCCAATGGACATCTTGAGCGATGAGATAGGATCAGGCGAACAAGAAGAAGAAATTCCACAACAGGAAATTGACATTTCAAGAGTCGATTACCAAGTAAGTATCGAACCTTCCCCTGATTCCTCATTTTTGGCCAGTATCTTACCACCCGATGGGAAACAACCAGAGGCCAATCCATCGAGACATATAGAAGAGGTTCAGGAACCCATCCTTGAACAAATATACACAGTCGGGAGCATGGGAAATACTCTAACTTGTGGAGAACAACAAATCCCTAAACCTGTTGATGAGGTCATCGATATACAAGTAATTGCCTACGATCGAAAGAGGAAAGCCATCATGAAGAGAACCACTAAGAATTGGAGGCTTGTGTTGGACAATTTGATCATCATCACCACAAAGGAGAAATTGATCAGCACAGAACATACCAAAACATCTGAGCTTATCGGTGCAAGGATGGCAATCACAGATGCCACCCTGGTAGAGCAAGGAAAGATGAAGAGGAGTTGGTCTCTGCACTAAAGGAGTTGGAGCATATGTGCCATTTGGTGAAATACTATCAGGACTCCACACAAGCCATGATATTTTTGAGAAGTGAGTTCCAAGACACCTATGGAAAATTGACGAATGAATGACACATTTTCACTATAGAGATAGCCGACTTCCAAGAAGATACCTTTATGGCGCTAGTGACTTACAAAGATGTGGAAAGATGGTACGATAAGGCCCACCAAAAAATGGAAAGAATTTATTACATCAGTGCGGTTCAAAAGGGTCAATATGCCGAAGAGCACAGTATTTGGGTGCTAAGGGACAGTAGCATATATTGGATAAGGAAGGCGGTCGAATACTAGGTGAAAATGGCCCAAAAACCTCAACAGGAGATTCGATAAAAATGGGTCAATTACAAAAGGAGATGGGTCAAGATCAATAGGGAGATGAGAGACATCGGTCTCCCAGAATTCAGCTCACCTGATCTGAAAATTGAAGGCTGACTTGTTATGCTATGCAAGCACCCTCTACTTCAATAAAATAAACTTTACAGGACCTTGCTTCATGTGTTAAAATATGCAAGATAAAATCATGTGTTAAGTTTATGAATCTTATTTTGAATGTTTATGTGTGAGGAAATGTTCTTTTAGATGGTTAAATATGTACTTAAAATAAATACACAGCAACACAACTTGCAGCAAATAAACCATCAAACTCACAACAAGAACAACATGATAAAGGAGTTCACCCCCCTCCGGGCTACATCTCGTTGAGCCTCCATCAATGGACTTGGCTCTCTGGGATTAATTTGTCAAAAGTTATTTTACAATTTGCTTCTCAACTCCAATGGAAAAACAGACTGTACCATTGAGATCAGAACACATAAAAACCCCAAAAATGACTAATAGAACTCTGAAAACGAATTATGGCTCATCCGGACATGACCTCTTCTACATGTGGCCATAAGCTTCCTTGAGCTTCTCTGTGGAAAAAAAACCTATAAAAGTCCTCAAAAGCCTCTGAAACCTATCCCAATGTGTTCAGAGCATATCAATTAGCCAAAAATGATTATTCAATCACAGAAAACAAACATAGGCTCACCAAACCATGTCCTCAATCAATGAGGGCTTCAAACTCCCTAGAGCTTGCTGAAACTTCAATGGATAAAATCCTACAAAATAAGTCTTCAAATGGCCTTGATAATAGTTCCAATGGATTTAGGACGTCCAAAAACCCCCAGTTGGGCTTTTACGGCACCTCAATCGGCCAAAAGATGAAGAAGTTAGGCCCTCCTCCATTTGCCTCCTTCAACCTTGATGAAACTGGTTCGCCAAAATGCACCCTGTGTGCTTGAACCAAGAACACGCTCCAAATCCATGTTTAAACCCAGCACACGCGTACAACCAAATAACTGTGCAAACTGTAGGACGGTTAGGGCACCTCCATCCCCTAACCACCAAGCTCTCGAGCACATGGTGGGTCATATGACCTCGTGCAAATGTAAAAAGGGCCAACTACCAAAACCGTTTTAAAACCACCCCCACGCTCCTAGTTGTGGTCACATGGTGGTTAGGCATATAGCCATGGGCCAAAACTAACCATTCAAACCATATTAAAAACTCACACCAACTATAAACATAAACGTTGGTCATATAATATGTGGCACGCGACCAAGCATTTATACGTAGTCATATGGTGTTCATAATATATAAGACCGGGGGATGAATGAAATATGTGCGCACGTAGGTATAACCATCGGGCATATGTAGGATCACCGGAACCGTGGGCTGGGGCTAAGCCTCAGCCCGACCCCCCGCCAAAATTACACAACATTCAACTTTAAATATATTTAAACCCGTTCATATACCAAGACACAAAGCATGGCGCGTTGGAAAAATGGAATTTGCGAAGACTTTGGTAAAGGGAGAGGTCCATGGTTCGAATCCGGTGGACTATAAAAATTTTAACAACAAACCAATAAACCATTAGCCAATAAAGGGGTGCCACGTGGCAGCCCATGACTGAGCCACGTGGCACCATAACATTTGCCAAGAAATTGCCACGTGTCGTCAACTGATTCAACCACAACTGCCAATATGAAACTGACACATCACCTACCACATCAGCATGTACGGTCAAGCCACATCAGCGTACGGTCATGCCACGTCAGCATCCGTATGGACTGTACGGACTCCACAGTCAGCATCCATTTTTTTTCCTGTTTGACGATTCGGACAGATCACGATATCTCTCACTCCCGACGTCTGTTTGAGACGAAACGAGTTGCGTTGGGTTCTTGATGACGAGGGATACGCTCATGTTTGTTTTGAGGAAATTCTGAGAACATTGATTTTTGAGCTAAAATTTGACCCCTGGTCCAGATTTTGATCACACCTTCCCACTGAAAGGCTTTTGGACCCGCAAAAGCTTATGATTATCTGTCTGCTTTCAAGTTATATCAACTAATTCTACTTGAAAAGTCTTTTCGACAAACACCTAGATACTTTGACATGCCT
The DNA here is from genome assembly GCA_009831015.1 of Picea engelmannii. Classification (NCBI taxonomy): domain Eukaryota; kingdom Viridiplantae; phylum Streptophyta; class Pinopsida; order Pinales; family Pinaceae; genus Picea; species Picea engelmannii. The sequence goes on along the minus strand of ML811165.1, from coordinate 105,628 downwards.
TGCACTGCAACTGACTATGTCCTTCAACCACTATTTTCCGGTTGTTGCTGAACCACTGCTCTCTCTGTGCTTGGAAGACTGCCAACCTTCCCACTGAGAATCAAGTCCCTCTTTTGAACTCTTTAACGTCAACAAAATCAACTCTCCAATTACTGCAAAAACTTTCCTGCGACATCTTGCCACAAGCCAAGAAAACCATCAATCTTGAAAACAAATTATACAAGACTGAAAAATGATGCCAACAAAGTCTTTTGTTCTACAAAAAAACTGTCACATCATGTACTTCATCAAAGCACTTGGTGTTTTCTTGCATCATGGTGTACTCAAAATTGACTTACAAGCCAACAAACACCATCGACTAAACATAAGTCGAAAAACACGATCGACACACATAGTCGTCAGAAAATCATCAACACCAGTTGAGACTCATTTGAAACATCTCAATCTTCTCAAAATGACAAGTCGAAAAACATGATACACAATCATGTTACAATCATGAATCACTCATGATGAACCATCACCAGGTTCACTGCTTACACATACATAAAAACAAATGCATGTGCATGACTCTTCAACTCTCCTTCCAGTACAAACATAAGTACATAAACCCCGTAACAAGTGGGTACATAAGAGCTGAATATGAAAAATATAAATGGTTGTAACAAGTGAACATCATATCCATATTTTACATCCTCCTGACAAATTTATGAAACAACAAAAATGCCTTCAAAATGAATTGCATTCACATGCAACTTGCATCATGCAAGTTGTGATAAACTGCTGCAACTTATCATGCTTCCCATAAATGCACACAAAAAGCTGAAAAGTGCATTTACCAACAGAAAATGCAAGCTTTACTTGTTCAAGAAATCCAACCATTTCTTACCAAGCCAACTCAACGGTGACTTGTTCTGCTGAACATCGTCCTCTTGTGAATCACCTTGACTCACATCGATGTTGGAATCTCCACTTCCATTCTTGCCAATTTCTTTATCCATCTGCTTCTTGTGTTGTGGATGAGTGGTTGGATGCAATGTCCAACATTGGTCAATGAGATGACCCCGCTTCTGACAATGAGTGCAAATATTTTGCATCCTCTTTTCACGTTGTCTTTGCTTAGAAAGTTTTCTGAAAGCGGTTAATCTTTTCCAACATTTTGAAACATGATGGTTATATAAACCACAATATGTACATGGATTTTTTCTTCCATTTTTACATACAAAGTTATTATGCTTAACATAATCAAAAGCAACTGAATGATAAGAAGAATTATACCTTGAACATTCACCTTTATCGCCTCTTTGAGGAGGTGAATCTGAAGAGTTACAAGCTCTCCTTTGAAG
>ML811165.1:75555-89547 GCA_009831015.1 Picea engelmannii | reverse complement strand
TTGTGTGATTTTCAAAACCACCAAAACATTCATCTTGAGAGGAATTAGAAGATAAACTAACATTGCATACCTTATGTTCATGCATATACTTGGTAAGGGTTTCCTTTGCCTCATGGAGTTGAATCTCCATCTCATGCAACCTTGCAAGAGGCTGGTATTTCTCCTCCTTCATGGCCTTCAACTGCTCTTCAAGGGAAATGTTCACATTTATGTCTTCACACATCTCTTTCATCAAATCTCTCATAGTTAGAATCTCTTCTTTGTCAAAGAATTTAGATAATGAAGATGTATAAGACCTACCAATGCTTGAAGCTTCCTCCATCCTTGCAAGATATCAAACTTCAACATAAAACTTGCGCAAAAACCAATAGCTAAATCTCAAGCTATCAATGGAAAACACATGAGAAAAACAAACTATGCTTTGATACCACCTGATCTGAAAATAGAAGGCTGACTTGTTATGCTATGCAAGCACCCTCTACTTCAATAAAATAAACTTTACATGACCTTGCTTCATGTGTTAAAATATGCAAGATAGAATCATGTGTTAAGTTTATGAATCTTATTTTGAATGTTTATGTGTGAGGAAATGTTCTTTTAGATGGTTAAAAATGTACTTAAAATAAATACACAGCAACACAACTTGCATCAAATAAACCATCAAACTCACAACTAGAACAACATGATAAAGGAGTTCACCCCCCTCCGGGCTACATGTCCTTGAGCCTCCATCAATGGACTTGGCTCTCAGGGATTAATTTGTCAAAAGTTCTTTTACAAGATATTTCTCAACTCCAATGGAAAAATAGACTGTACCATTGAGATCAGAACACATGAAAACCCCAAAAATGACTAATAGAACTCTGAAAACGGATTATGGCTCATCCGGGCATGACCTCTTCTACATGTGGCCATAAGCTTCCCTCAGCTTCTCTATGGTAAAAACACCTGTAACGGTCCTCAAAAGACTCTGAAACCTGTCCCAATGTGTTCAGAGCATATCAATTAGCCAAAAATGATTATTCAATCACAGAAAACAAACATAGGCTCACCAAACCATGTCCTCAATCAATGAGGGCTTCAAACTCCCTAGAGCTTGGTTAAACTTCAATGGATAAAATCCTGCAAAAGAAGTCTTCAAATGGCCTTGATAATAGGTCCAATGGATTCAAGACATCCAAAAACCCCCAGCTGGGCTTTTACGGCACCTCAATCGGCCAAAAGATGAAGAAGTTAGGCCCTCCTCCATTTGCCTCCTTCAACCTTGCTGAAACTGGTTCGCCAAAATGCACCCTGTGTGCTTGAACCAAGAACACGCTCCAAATCCGTGTTTAAACCCAGCACACGTGCACAACCGAATAACTGTGCAAACTATAGGAAAGTTAGGTCGCCTCCAGCCCCTAACCGCCAAGCTCTCGGGCACATGGTGGGTCATATGACCTCGTGCAAATGTAAAAAGGGCCAACTGCCAAAACCGTTTTAAAACCACCCCCACGCTCCTGGTTGTGGTCACATGGTGGTTAGGCATATAGCCATGGGCCAAAACTAACCATTCAGACCATATTAAAAACTCGCGCCAACTATATACATAAACGTTGGTCATATAATATGTGGCACGCGACCAAGCATTTATACGTAGTCATATGGTGTTCATAATATATAAGACCGGGGGATGAATGAAATATGCGCGCGCGTAGGTATAACCACCGGGCATATGTAGGATCACTGGAACTGTGGGTTGCGGCTAAGCCCCAGCCCGACCCCCCACCAAAATTACACAACATTCAACTTTAAATATATTTAAACCCGTTCATATACCAAGACACAAAGCATGGCGCGTTGGCAAAATGGAATTTGCGAAGGCTTTGGTAAAGGGAGAGGTCCATGGTTCAAATCCGGTGGACTATAAAATTTTGAACAACAAACCAATAAACCATTAGCCAATAAAGGGGTGCCACGTGGCAGCCCATGACTGGGCCACGTGGCACCATAACATTTGCCTAGAAATTGCCACATGTCGTCAACTGATTCGACCACAAATGCCAATCCGAAACTGACACATCACCTACCATGTCAGCATGTATGGTCAAGCCATGTCAGCGTACGGTCATGCCACATCAGCATCCGTACGGACTATACGCACTGCACAGTCAGCATCCATTTTTTTTCCTGTTTGACGATTCGGACAGATCACGATATCTCTTACTCCCGACGTTCGTTTGAGATGAAACGAGTTGCGTTGGGTTCGTGATGACAAGGGCTATGCGCATGTTCATTTTGAGGCAATTCAGAGAATGTTGATTTTTGAGCTAAAATTTGGCCCTTGGTCCAGATTTTGATCATCACCCGAGGACTTTGTTGACTTGCATGACATAGTCAAACAACATGCAAAACAAGATTTGGCGTGGACTGCAAAGATAGAAAAGGTGGAAAACATGGCGCCAGGTCAAGTACAACAGTTCATGGATCGCCCGATCAAGGCTCGAACAGTATTACATCAATTAAGTGTTAAAATAGTCAAGTATTGGGCACGGGCAGTAGAAGTAAAGGATATCCTTTCGGCCCCAATGGACCAACACAGATTATGAGAAGATTCAGAGTATGGTCAAATTATGAGAAGAGTCATCCACTTCAGTGAAACCATTCGATGTCTCTTAGAAGACAGATAGATGGAAACGCCATGTGGTGATGTTTTTCTTTACTTATCTTTCACTTTTGATAGTTATTTTTAGTTAATGATTTGTTAAAAATAAGGGGATCAACCTTTTAGAAAAGGTCGATGGTTTTTGCAAAGACCCTCATTTTTGGAATTGTAAAGAACTATTTATGAACCACCTCAATTGAGAAGTCATGTTTAGGATCGGAGACAAACTTATGTTTTTCATCAAAGGCATTTGTGATTGGATTTGAGGAATTACTTCTGACTTTGTTTCATGAATGTATGTTGTAATGAGTAAGCGTTTCTGAATCTATTGATAAGTTAGCCGATTCAATATTTTATGTAGTTCTTGTTCTTAATGATGGAAAGAAAATCATTGTGTTAATATGTGATTAATGATTAGAGCTAAGGAAACTATTTGTCTTTCCATCATTTGTATTACATGTATGTTTTCTTTTGATAATTGTATCTCAATCAATAATTGAACCACTGGCAAGTTGATGTATTAGTACTAGGCTTATCACTGGTGTGAAAATATTTGTTTGCATGCTTGAGCACAAGGGGTATCCCAAGCTCATCCTTCATCAGTAGTTAATATTCCCCTTTTACCAGTTGTTTTACACTAGCACGCGTCTTCTTATTATACCCATCTAATAAAGAAAATATAAAAAAGAGAACGTTTAAACTGAAGGAGAAATTTTCATAAGAAGATATCATGTCAATCACCACGTAAATCCCATCAATTATTTGGCTGAATCGACAGATCTGGAGAACCATTCCACTATCAAACATTGTAGATTCTAATTGGGCCTCGGTGGTGGGTTTGGTTCGTGTTGTTGAGTTAAATGGATTTAGGGCCCCTCAACAGGCTACAAACACACCTCAATTAGATTTGAAGAGTAGTTGGGAAACATTGTCAGTACTTTAAGGATATGCCCCCTTCACCCCTCATTATAATTGATTGTTCATACCTTCACTAGTTCCTCTTCTAGTGGGTTCATGCCCCATTGTTGAGTGCTTTTGGAAGCCCTGGTACTATTTTTAGAGGAAGGATGATACGAATTTTAGGACACGTACAATTTATTTTGTTCCCCCATGCGGATAAAAACCAGCTACCTTACATTATTGCTTTTTTAGTTGTTTTATGATAACCATTATTGATTACATGCATCTTTGAATGGCATTGTTGAGATAGTCCAAAAATATAAAAATCACTTGTTCATTTATTTCTCTCATCACAACTCACACACCTTTCTAGCTAGTCCAAAATCATAGGGGAACCACAGTATCCTCGTCCTTCTAGACGCCTGCAGAACCTCCCTCCAATATTCGTAGGTATCCTTAATTTGGTTGACACATCACCTCAACCATCCCATACACCAATGAGTGAAAAAAATTTAGGATCAGCCTTGCTTGGTTCCACCTTTCTCGACACCAATATCCCTAATAACCCACCCACTAGTCCTCCATCACAAGGAGAAGGAGCTCAACCTTCTTTGCAAGGTACAAGTTCCCAACCTTCCGCACAAGGAACTTATTCTCAACCACCAAAAAACATGGTTGGAACACCTCCTTCCATGCCATATTTTGCATCACTCAATATTTCATATTTGACCAAACTCACGAATGACCCTATCTTGGATGATGCCACTTGGCCTAACATGCCTATCAAATTACCTTTGGACATCCAAAAGTTTGAAGAAAAACTAGGTGAAGACCCAACCAACCACATTATGTCTTTTCACCTGTGGTGCTCCGATGCAGGAGCATATCTCCATGTCATCAATGCACCCGCCAGCCAGGACATTCAGCGTGCAATTCATGGAGGAGAGAGGTGCCAGCCCTCTCATTTTAAAATTTTAAATTGCAATTAAATGTTTGTAAAGTTGGAAGAGCCAAAGCCATGCATTTTTGCAGGTTGTAGACAAAGTCACCTTTAATGGTCGACAGGATGAAGATCTAGATCTGATTTGGATCTGGATGGCCATTGATTTTAATTCAATGTAATATTAATGAGAGTAGGTAGCTTGGAGGGAAGAGCTTGAGAAGCCCCTCTTTTGCAAAAATTTCTTTGTATCTAGATTCATTAGTTTTGGGAGAGAGGAATTAAGCAGATAGATTGGAGAGAAGAGAGGAGATCTGAGACTTTGTTGCAATCCGAGCTTTTGTAACCTTTGTACAGATATTCTGATATTAATACAAAGGACAATTTTTCCTGCATGAGAACCTTTCTGTGTTTATGTGTTTATGAATGAATGTATTTTATGTGTTTTATGCATATGATGTAGATGTATGTTAGATTCCATCTGTAGGGATAGACAAAATTCATTATCTGTGAGTTTTCTTTGATTTCATTCTGGGTTCTTTGTGGCTTAATGCAAGGGGTTCCATGACAGAGTGTTGAGGACTCTATAAGTGAGTACAAGAGTGAACATCTGAGTTCCATGGAATTCATGAAAGAACGTGCCAGGAGGGCACACCATAGATTTCATAGACTCATGAACAAGCCTTAGAGTTACTAAATACTCTAGAGGTGAAGACTGTGCAGAGGAAGGCACAAAGAGACAAAATCACTGAGGATTATGTAGAACTTTTCCAAGTGGGAATCGATTGTGTGCAAGGAGTGCATGAAGGAACTTTGTTTTGAGTTATGTGAGAGGAGAAAACAAAATTATTGAGGATTCTATGAAGCTCTGCCAAGAGGGTATTGAGCAAGTGTAGAGGGTGCACAAGAAGAACTCTATTTCGAGTTTAGATACAAGGGAAGTGTCTAGGAGAAAACACTCACGGAGTTACTGAATACATTGTGGCTCAGCAAGGTGTGCTTGAGCGGAAGTTTCCAAGAGGGCACTTGCATCTCTTTGAGGGACAGAAGGGATAGAGACCTTTGATGTGCGAGCAGTTGAACCTCAAGGAGACAGAGTTGTTGAACACTATGGAGGAAGACCTGTGCAAGGAGTGCACCAGGCCAACACTCAGATGAAGTGTTGAAGATCGGTCGAGCATAAGGAGTGTGCAAAGAAGTGAATTGTTTCAAGTTTGTAAGCTCAAGAGGAATAGTGCCTTTGTACAAAAAGGAGCAACATGCCAAGACACTTTGAGGTCCAAGCCACAAACAAAGATCGGGAGAGATAGCACGAAGTTGTGCGAAGAGCGCAAGGAATGTGTTAGGGCCAAAGTCAAGTTTCATTAATGAAAGCTCAGGAGGGAGATTGGAAGTCGAGACCTGTACATAGGGCTCGCAAGAGAACAATCGAAGGCTGAGACTTAGAAGCGTCGAAATATTTCAAGTATGGGAAGAAAGCACCAAATCTCGGGAGGAGGAGCGACAGTAGCCATTGGATCCGCACTGGGAATGATCTGAGCCATCATATTAGGGAACAACCAGGAGGAATGTGCATAGGAGGATATCAAATATGCACCGTTGGATCTAAGTGTGCAGACCAACAATCATTGGATCCAAAGGAAAGTGCACGAGGCTTAAACCTTTTGGAAGCGCACAGAATAGTGGACTCATCAAAGTCTTGAAGTTCTGAAATAATCGGAACCATTCATTGTCTTAGAGGACAAGTGGTAGCAGATCTAGGGTGTTCGTGGAACCGGACATCGGGAGATTTGTGGGGAGCAAAGGAGAAAACTCTCGAAAGGCGAAATCACGAAATCATTCTGGACCATTGGATCCGGGGTGATAGGTGGTGGAGATCCACACACATCGGAGGATCGGGCACCGGGAGAATAGAGATGAAGACAAGAGAAAATACCCAGGGAGCTGGGAGCCAAAGTGATCCTAGTCGTTCGTCGAGAGGGACACGTGGCAAGAGATTAGCATTTCACTAACTCGCTACTGGAGAAGGTCAAAAGGGCAGAGTTTGAGAAATCGTGAGGTCCAAACTCGCGATATGATCTAAGGCGTTAGATCACAAGAGAGCCATGACCATTGATCTGGGTGAGGGGACTTTGGAAGTTCAGGGATCAGGGTTTCTAAGGATAGGTGTTGGGTTGTGTTCCAACTTTGCAAAACGTGAAGTCTAGACGCGCTCAGAGAATTAGCCCCAGGTCACAAGAAGGGGTCACATGAACAAGGGGTTAAGAGAGGATCTAGTGGAGGTTAAGTTCTTAACCCGAAGATCGAGATTTTAGGGAACGGAGAGTTGGATTCGACTCACATTCATTTCCCTGACACGCAAATTTGGGATACGATCATAGCCATCGATCGAGGAGAAAGCAGGACCATCAAATTTGGTCTCCAGGAGGATTTGGAAATCGTGAGATCAGGACTCAAGAGAGTTGGGTGGCTTGCATGTAGAACACCCGAGGTCTCGAAATGTGAAGCGCCTTTTGTTAGGTGTGTGGTCAAAGCTTGTGGTCGCATGGGGGAAGCTTGCACCAGGTGCTTGTTTGTGTGGATGCAGTTTCTTTAGGGCATGTGGTTTCATTTGTGTCAAAGGTTCCAGTGGGAATCAAAAGAGCCATTTCAGCTCAAAATCATTTGAAGATCCAAAGACCGGGAGGTCAAGCAGACCCTGCCAAGGTAGGGGATCTGCATCAAGTGGTATCAAAGCTTGCACAGAATTGATTTGTGTAGGCCGAGGCAGCGTACATAAGATATGGTTCGGTACCATCAAGTGGTATCATGAGCTAAAAACAGGGTGTTGATTCTCTATGCGAGGAGATATGTTTGCATGTAGGTAGTAGACATTTGAAAGCCAGGTGGGCTGAAACCAGAGAGGAAAATGATGGCTATTGAAGGCCATGGGAGTGGTCAAGACAAGGAACACCAACAGAAAAGAAAGGTTGAGATAGACAAAGAGCTCGTTGATATGAGAGCACAAATGTAGAAGCTTGCATTTAAAATGCAGCAGGATGAAAAGATGCACTGGGTGTATGAGTGGCCCATGAAGAAGAAGGTGAAGTAGCTCATTAAGAAATTGTTGGCTAGAGGACAGCAAAATCTATTAAGAATGTGGTTGAGGTATGTTGAAAGCCTCAGAGGTGAAGAGGAGATGATTCATATATGTGAGCCAGAAGCTGGGAAGAGTCTCAATGATGATGAGGGGAAGAGGTCGATGGTTGATCTCAAAGACTGCCAGGTGGGCAGTAATGAAAGTTCAGGTTGCCAGATGGGAAATGAGATGAGATCACTGGAGGATATCATAGACTATCAAGTGGGTAAGATAGAGATCCCATATTTCCAGATGGGCAAGGGAGAAGAGATGAGACTATCTGACAGTCTCCTGAACTCAGAGGTGAGTTTGGATTAGCAAGGAGTGTTGACAGAGAAGGACCAGAGGAGTCTGATGATCATTGGGGAAATTGAGGTATTCCTACCACATAGCCTAGTTGAGGCCAGATCTTATGTTGCAGAGGCAATAGTAGAAGAAGGATAGCTAGTTGTGACTTTCATAGAGGAGGAGAAGGAGAAGATATTGATGTCTGCCCCATCAAAAGAAGAGCACGTAGATGAGACTCTCACTCCATGGGAGAAGGAGTTAGAGATGTTGGAGGATTGGTTGAAAAATATAGAACCAGTAGATGACTGCCATGAGTAGACAGTCATGAAAATTGTGGGAGAAGAGCATTCTGTAGAATTGCTCAAAAATTTCAGCCAGGAAGTTGAACAGAAGATGACTGCAACACTGAAGCAGAAGAGGAAGCATAATTCCAGTCTGAAGAGAAGCTAGAGGAAGTTGTAGTTGGACCAGCACAAGGAGAACTGGTAGAAGATAAGTTGTTAGAAGGAGAAACTGAGTAACAGATCAGTGATGGGACTGTAGACTCTAGGGAAATTGCAGCAGGGTGGCTAGCTAGTGCCACAAAAGAGGAAAACAACAAGGGGGATCAGGATGATCTACCCATTGATAAAGAGGAGTTGTAGAAGAACAAGCAGCATGAGAAAATATGGTCAATTGAGCAGCTAGAAGAGGTGATCGAGGAGATCAAGAGGTTGATGTTGAGGTTAGCACATGAGACTTCCAGCAAGGAGAAGCTCAGCAGAAGGGATCCTGCCATAGCAGTAGAAAAGAAGTAACAACAGTAGAGACAAAGCAATGGAGAAGATGGACAACTCCAAAGGACAGTTTGGGATCTAGGTGGATTTCAACAAAGCTAGGAAGCTCATGAGCAGGAGCTCATGAATTTTTTGTAGCAGTGGAGTATGATGCAAGAGCATCACTCCACGTCAACAATGCGCCAGCCAGCCATCACATTCGGCATGCAATTCATGGAGGAGAGACGCGTCAGCCCTCTCATTTTAAAATTTGAAATTGTAATTAAATGTTTGTAAGGCTGGAAGAGCCAAAGCCATGCTTTTGCACAGGCTATAGATAGAGTCGCCTTTAATGGTCGATAGGCTGAATATATAGATCTGATTTGGATCTGGATGGCCATTGATTTTAATTCAATGTAATATTAATGAGAGTAGGTAGCTTGGAGGGAAGAGCTCGAGAAGCCCCTCTTTTGTAAAAAGATCTTTGTATCTAGATTCATTAGTTTTGGGAGAGAAGAATTAGGCAGATAGATTAGAGAGAAGAGAGGAGAGTCGAGACTCTGTTGCAGTCTGAGATTTTGTAACCTTTGTACAAATATTCTGAGATTAATACAAAGGACAGTTTTTTGTGCATGAGAACCTTTGTGTTTTTATATGTTTATGAATGAATGTATTTTATGTGTTTGATGCATATGTTGTAGATGTATGTTAGATTCCATCTGCAAGGATAGACATAATTCATTGTCTGTGAGTTTTCTTTGGTTTCAGTTTGGGTTCTTTGTGGCTTAATGCAAGGGGTTGCATGACAGAGTGTTGAGGACTCTGTAAGTCAGTGCACATCTGAGTTTTGTGGAATTCAGGCAAGAATGTGCCAGGAGGGCACACCACAGAAGTAATAGACTCATGAAGAAGCCTCAGAGTTACTAAATACTCTAGAGGTGAAGACTGTGCAGAGGAAGGCACAGAGAGATGGAAACAGTGAATATTTTGTAGAGATCTATCAGGTGGGCATCGAGCATGTGCAAGGAGTGCATAAGGAACTCTGTTTCTAGTTCCATGAGAAGAGAAAACAGAAATATTGAGGATTTTGTGAAGCTCTGCCAGGAGGGAATTGAGTGAGTGTAGAGGGTGCACAAGAAGAACTCTATTTCAAGTTCAGAGATAAGGGAAGTGTCCAAGAGAAAACACTCACTGAGTTACTGAATACTATGTGGCTCAACAAGGTGTGCTTGAGCAAAATTTTCCAAGAGGGCACTTGCATCTCTTTGAGGGACAAGAGGGACATAGACCTTTGAGGTGCGAGCAGTTGAAGCTTAAAGAGATAGAGTTGTTGAACACTCTGGAGGAAGATCTGTGCAAGGAGTGTACCAGGCCAACACTCACACAAAGTGTTGAAGACAGCCAGTTGAAGGTCAGTCGAGCACAAGGAGTGTGTATAAAATTGAATTGTTTCAAGTTCATAAGATCAAGAGGAATAGTGCCTTTGTACACAAAGTTCCAACAGAAAGGAGCAGCAGGTCGAGACACTTTGAGGTACAAGCCATAAACAAATCTCGGGAGAGATAGCACGAAGTTGTGCAAAGAGTGCAAGGAATTTTCGAGGGCCGAAGTCAAGTTTCATTGACGAAAGGTCAGGAGGGAGAGAAAAAGTCGAGACTCATACACAGGGCTCGCAGGAGAATAGTCGAAGGTCGAGCCTTCGAAGCATCAAAATATTTCAAGTCTAGGAAGAAAGCACCAAAGCTCAGGAGGAGGAGCAACAATGGTCGTTGAATCGGCATTGGGAATGATCTGAGTCGTTAGATCGAGGAACAACCAGGAGGAACATGCATAGGAGGATATCAAATCTGCACTGTTGGATCTAAGCGCGCAGACCAACAATCATTGGATCCAGAGGAAAGCGCACAAGGCTTAAACCCTTTGGAAGCGCATAGAAGAGTGGACTCGTCAAAGTCCCAAAGTTCTGAAATGATTAGAACCATTCATAGTATTAGAGGACAGGTGGTATCATATCCAGGGTGTTTGTGGAGCCGGACATCGGGAGATTTGCGGGGAGCAGAGGAGTGAACTCCCGTAAGGTGAAATCGTGAAATCATTCTGGACCGTTGGATCCGAGGTGACAGGTGGCAGAGATCCACACACATCAAAGGATCAGGCACTGGGAGAATGAAGGTGGAGACAAGAGAAAATACGCAGGGAGATGGGAGTCAAAGTGATCCTATCCATCCATCGAGAGGGACATGTGGCGAGATATCATCATTTCGCTGAATCGCTACTAGAGAAGGTCAAAAGGGTAGAGTTTGAGGACTCATGAGGTCCAAACTCACGATATGATCTGAGTCATCATATCACAAGAGAGTTGTGACCATTGATCTGGGTGAAGAGACTTTAGAAGTTCATGGATTGGGATTTTGAAGGATAGGCGTTGGGTTGTGTTCCAACTTCACTAAATGCGAAGTCCCGACGTGCTCGAAGAATTATCCCCAGGTCACAGGAAGGGGTCACATGAACGGGAGGTTAAAGGCGGATCTAGAGGAGGCTAAGAACTTAACCCAGAGATCAGGATTTCAGGGAATGGAGAGTTGGATTCAACTCATGTTCATTTCCCCAACACACAAAGTCATGATACAATCGTAGTCATCAATCAAGGAGAAAGAAGGACCGTCATATTTGGTCTCCAAGAGGATTCAAAAATCAGGATATCGGGACTCAAGAGAGTTGGGTAGCTTGCATGCAGAACACCCGAGGTCCCGAAATGCGAAGTGCCTTTTGTTAGGCATGCGGTCACAGCCCATGGTCGCATGGGGGAAGCTTGTGAAAGGTGCTTGTTTGCGCGGGTGCAGTTTATTTAGGGCCTGTGGTTTCATTTGTGTTGAAGGTTCCAGCGGGAATCAAAAAATCCATTTCGGCTCAAAATCATTTGAAGATCCAAAGATCGGGAGGTTCAGCGGACCCTACCGAGGTAGGGGATCTGCATCAAGTGGTATCAAATCTTGCACATAACTGATTTTCTTAGGCCAAGGCAGTATACATAAGAGATGGTTCAGTACTATCAAGTGGTATCGGGATCTGAAGATAGGGTGTTGATGCTCTATGCGAGGATATCTTTTTGCATGTAGGCAACAGACATTGGACATCTAGGTGGGCTGAAACCAGAGAGGAAAAATATGGCTACTGAAGGCCATGGGAGTTGTCAAGATAAGGACTGCCAGCAAAAAAGAAAGGTTGAGATAGACAAAGAGATCACTGAGATGAGAACACAAATGGAGAAGCTTGCATTTAAAATGCAACAGGATGCAAAGATGCACTGGCTGTATGAGTGGCCCATGAAGAAGAAGGTGAAGTGGCTCATTCAGAAATTGTTGGCCAGAGGATAGCAAAAGCTATTGTGAATGTGGCTGATGTATGTTGAAAGCCTTAGAGGTGAAGAGGATATGGTTCATATCTATGAGCCAAAAACTTGGAAGAGTCTCAGTTATGATGAGGGGAAGAGGTCAATGGTTGATCTCAAAGACTGCCAGGTGGGCAGTAATGAAAGTTCAGGTTGTCAGATGGGAAATGAGATGAGATCACTAGAGGATCTCATAGACTGTCAAGTGGGAAGGATAGAGATCCCATATTTCCATGTGGGAAAGGGAGAAGAGATGATATTGTCTGATAGTCTCATGAACTCAGAGGTGAGTTTTGATCAGCAAGGAGTGTTGACAAAGAAGGATCATAGGAGTCTCGTGATCATTGGGTAAAATGAGGTATTCCTACCACATAGCCCAGTTGAGTCAAGATCTTATGTTTCAGAGGAAACAACAGAAGAAGGATAGCCAGTTGTGACTGTCATAGAGGAGGAGAAGGAGAAGATATTGTTGCCTACCCCAGTAGAAGAAGATAATTGATCAGGGGATCAAATTTTGCTCAAAAATTCAAAGTGCTCAGAATTGCTTCAAACCGGACGAGAGTGTAGGCCTCGTCATTGCGAGCCCAACGCAACTCATTTCGTCTCAAACGGACTTCAAGAGCGAGAGATATTGCAATATGTTCGTCAAGTCAAACAGGTAAAAAAATTTGATGTTGATTGTACAGTCCATACGAGCTGACGTGGCAGGGCCGTACAGACAGTACGATGATGTGGAAGGAGTGACATGGAAGGTTTTTGTTGGTTGACAGTTGTCGAATCAGATGGTGACACATGGCATTTCATTGGCTAATGGTAAGGTGCCACATGGCCCAATCATGGGATGCCACGTGGCACTCCTTTTATTGGTTTATGGATGTTGTGTAAAACTATTGGAGTCTGTGGGGTTCGACCCCTGGACCTCCCTCCACACAACACCTTTGCAAAGACCGTCCGACCAATGGAATATCAATTGTGCCTTGTTATATATACCAATCGATATATATTTATGTTCAAGTTATATGACCGTTGGGTGGGAAGTCAGGTCGGGGCTTAGCCTCGGCCCGTGGTTCTTTGCTTTGTATATAACATATGCCATATGACCCTATCCTCTGTGGGATGGGAGCATGAAATTTTATATGTTGTATTGTGTAAAGCCCGCGGTTGTATGAGTTATTACATGTGACCATGTATGGAGCGTGGGGGGAGATATACAGTTATAACGATGTTAACCACTTTTGCCAATGCGCGCGGTCACATGACCCATACGCCCAGGTGCTAAGCGGTTAGGGGTTGTCATGCCCGGTGCTGGGTTTTTACACTTTATATTGCGTGTGAGCCAGGTTCACTTGGAAAGGGTGCAATTTGTAGATGCAGAGACAGCAAGCTTGAAGAGGGAGACTTCCAAGAGGCCTAACTTCTTCGTTTTTCGACCGATTGAGGTGCCAAAAGAGCCTAGACAGGGGTTTTTGGACGCTCTGAAGCCATTGGAGCAGTAGTTTTGTCAGTTTGAGCATTGTAAGACATTGTTTTGAGCACTTTTTGAGCAATTAATAATAATGATCCATTGGAAGCTCGACCAGGAGATGTAGCCCAAGAGAGGGGTGAACTCCTTTATCAATTGTTGTGTTTATGTGCTTATGTTCATTGATTATGTTGTTGTCTATGTTTAATTTGCATAATTAATCCTTTAATCTATGTGTTGAAAACTGATCCATTTGCTTTAAACACATAACATTTACATTGCAATAATTTCAAGTATTTCAAGTCTTCTTCAATTTTTAGATCAAGTTGGTATCAGAGCATTGGTTTTTGAAGACTTGATTTTTTGAAAGTTTTGTTTCTGATTCTCACAAGGTTGAAACTCACAAGAGGAGAAGGTCAACTTGTGGAGCCAAGTTCTCATCCGACAAGGAGGAAGCATATACCATCACCGCAAGTTTCAGGGAGACATTCACC
>ML811165.1:0-70477 GCA_009831015.1 Picea engelmannii | reverse complement strand
ATAGATGATTTTTCTCCAGAGTATCTAACATAACTGCAGGAAGACACCATCCTTGACAGGAGAATGCGAACTTCAAAACGAGGAAATGTGGAGTATCTTCGAGTTGGTCTTAAAGGGACGAATCCAACCAAGGCCAAGTGGATTGAGGTTGGAAGGGTGAGGGAAATTTACCCTCATCTTCACATAGACTGAAAATAGTCTTTTGGAGGTCCAAAAGCTTCCTAATGGGGAGGTGTGATCAAGGGATCAAATTTTGCTCAAAAATTCAAAGTGCTCGGAATCGCTTCAAACCGGACGAGAGCGTAGGCCTCGTCATTGCAAGCCCAACACAACTCATTTCGTCTCAAATGGACGTCAGGAGTGAGAGATATTGCAATCTGTTCGTCAAGTCAAACAGGTAAACAATTTTGATGCTGACTGTACAATCTGTACGGGCTGACGTGGCAGGGCCATAAAGATCATACGATGATGTGGCAGGAGTGACGTGGAAAGTTTTTTTTGGTTGACAGTTGTCGAATCAGATGGTGACACATGGCATTTCATTGGCTAATGGTAAGGTGCCACGTGGCCCAATCATGGGCTGCCACATGGCACCCCTTTTATTGTTTTATGGATGTTGTGTAAAACTATTGGAGTCTGTGGGGTTTGACCCCCAGACCTCCCTCCACACAACGCCTTTGCAAAGACTGTCTGACCAATGGACTATCAATTGTGCCTTGTTATATATACCAATCGATATATATTTATGTTCAAGTTATATGACCGTTGGGCGGGGGGTCGGGCCGGGGCTTAGACCCGGCCCGCGGTTCTTTGTTTTGTATATAACATATGCCATATGACCCTATCCTCCGTGGAATGTGGGCATGAAATTTTATATGTTGTATTGTGTAAAGCCCGCGGTTGTATGAGTTATTACATGTGACCATGTATGGAGCACGGGGGGAGTTATATAGTTATAACGGTGTTAATCACTTTTGCCAATGCGCGCGGTCACATGACCCATATGCCCAGGTGCTAGGCGGTTAGGGGCTGGCGCACCCTTAACCATCCTACGGTTTGCACCATTGGCGTGGTTGCACCCGGTGCTGGGTTTTTACGCTTTATATTGCGTGTGAGCCAGGTTCACTTGGAAAGGGTGCAATTTGTAGATGTAGAGACAGCAAGCTTGAAGAGGGAGACTTCTAGGAGGCCTAACTTCTTCGTTTTTCGACCGATTGAGGTGCCGAAAGAGCCTAGACAGGGGTTTTTGGACGCTCTGAAGCCATTAGAGTAGTTGGTTTGTCAGTTTGAGCATTGTAAGACATGTCTTTGAGCACTTTTTGAGCAATTAATAATAATGATCCATTGGAAGCTAGACCAGGAGATGTATCCCAAGAGAGGGGTGAACTCCTTTATCAATTGTTGTGTTTATGTGCTTATGTTAATTGATTATGTTGTTGTCTATGTGTAATTTGCATAAGTAATCCTTTAATCTATGTGTTGCAAACTGATCCATTTGCTTTAAACACATAACATTTACATTGCAATAATTTCAAGTATTTCAAGTCTTCTTCAATTTTTAGATCAAGAATGTAGATAAAATGCTCACTCCATGGGAGAAGGAGTTAGATATGATGTAGGATTGGTTGAAAAATCTAGAACCAGTAGATGACTACCATGAGAATATAGTCATGCATATTGTGGGAGAAGAGCATTCAGTAGAATTTCTCAAAAATTTCAGCCAGGAATATGAACAGAAGATGACTGCAACACTGAATCATGCAGTAGAAGAGGAAGCATAATTCTAGTCTAAAGAGCAGCTGGAGGAAGCTAGAGTTGGACCAGCACAAGGAGAACTGGAAGAAGATAATCTTTCAAAAGGAGAAACTGAGCAGCAGCTCAATGATGGGGCTGTAGACTCCAAGAAAATTGTAGCAAGGTGGCCAGCTAATGCCACAGAAGAGGAAAATAGCAAGGGGGATCAAGATGATCTACCCATTGATAAATAGGAGTTGCAGCAGAACAAGCAGCATGAGAAAAGTTATCCATTTGAGCAGTTGGAAGAGGTGATCGAGGAGATCAGGAGGTTGATATTGAGGTTAGCACATGATACTACTAGCAAGGAGAAGATAAGAATAAGGGATTCTGCCATAGCAGCAAGAAAGAATCAGCAGCAGCAGAGACAAATCAGTGGAGCGGATGGACAGCTCCAAAGGAAAATTTGGGATCCAGGTGGATTTCAACAGAGCTAGGAAGCTCATGAGCAGGAGCTCATGAATTTTTCACAGCAGTGGAGTATGATGCAGGAGCATCAGTCCATGTCAGTAATGCGCCAGCCAGCCAACACATTTGGCGTGCAATTCATGGAGGAGAGAGGTGTCAACCCTCTCATTTTAAAATTTGGAATTGTAATTAAATGTTTGTAAGGTTGGAAGAGACAAAGCCATGATTTTGCATAGGTTGTAGACAGAGTCACCTTTAATGGTCGACAGGATGAAGATCTAGATCCGATTCAGATCTGGATGGCCATTGATTGTAATTCAATGTAATATTAATGAGAGTAGGTAGCTTGGAGGGAAGAGCTTGAGAAGCCCCTCTTTTGTAAAAATATATTTGTACCTATATTCATTAGTTTTGGGAGAGAGGAATTAGGCAGATAGCTTGGAGAGAAGAGAGGAGAGCCAAGACTCTATTGTAGTTTGAGATTTTGTAACCTTTGTACAGATATTCTAAGATTAATACAAAGGACTGTTTTTTCTGCATAAGAACCTTTGTGTGTTTCTGTGTTTATGAATGAATGTATTTTATGTGTTTGATGCATATGATGTATATGTATGTTAGATTTCATATGTAGGGATAGATATAATCCATTCTCTGTGAGTTTTCTTTGATTTCAGTATGGGTTCTTTGTGGCTTAATGAAAGGGGTTGCATGACAGAGTGATGAGGACTTTGTAAGTCAGTGCAAGAGTGCACATTTGAGTTCCATGGAATTCAGGAAAGAACATGCCAGGAGAGCACACCAGAGAAGTCATAAACTCAAGAAGAAACCTCAGAGTTACTAAATACTCTGGAGGTGAAAACTATGCATAGGAAGGCACAAAGAGACAAAATCATTGAAGATTATGTAGAGCTCTGTCAGGTGGGCATCGAGTGTGTGAAAGGAGTGCATGAAGGAACTCTGTTTCGAGTTCCATGAGAAGAGAAAATAGAATTACTGAGGATTCTTTGAATCTTTTCCAGGATGGCATTGAGTGAGTGCAGAGGGTGCACAAAAAGAACTCTATTTTGAGTTCAGATATAAGGGAAGTGTCCAGGAGAAAACACTCACAGAGTTATTGAATACTATGTGGCTCAGCAAGGTGTGCTTGTGCAGAAGTTGCCAAGAGGGCATTTGCATCTCTTCGAGGGACAGAAGGGACAAAGACCTTTGAGGAGTGAGCAGTTGAAGCTCAAGGAGATAGAGTTGTTGAAAACTTTGGAGGAAGACCTGTGCAAGGAGTGCACCAGGCCAACACTCAGATGAAATGTTGAAGACAGCTAGTTGAAGGTCATTTGAGCACAAGGAGTATGCAAAGAGGTGAAGTGTTTCAAGTTTGTAAGCTCAAGAGGAATAGTGCTTTTGTACACAAAGTTCCAACAGAAAGGAGTAGCATACCGAGACACTTCGAGGTCCAAGACACAGACAAAGCTCGGGATAGATAGCAAGAAGTTGCGTGAAGAGCGCAAGGAATGTGCTAGGGCTGAAGTCAAGTTTCATTGACGAAAGCTCAGGAGGGAAAGCGGAAGTCGAGACCCGTACATAGGGCTCGCAGGAGAACAATTGAAGTTCGAGCCTTCGAAGCATCGAAATATTTCAAGTCTGGGAAGAAAGCACCAAATCTCGAGAGGAGGAGCGACAGTAGCCATTAGATCAGCATTAGGAATGATTTGAGCTGTCAGATCAGGGAACAACCAAGAGGAATGCGCATAAGAGGATATCAGATATGCATCATTGGATCTGAGCGCACAGACCAACAATCATTGGATCCATAGGAAAGTGAACAAGGATTAAACCCTTTGGAAGTGCACAGAAGAGTGGACTTGTCAAAGTCCCAAATTTATGAAATGATAAGAACCATTCATCATCTTAGAGGACAGGTGGTAGCATATCCAGTGCGTTCATGGAACCGGACATCGAGAGATTTGCGGGGAGAAAAGGAGTGAACTCCCGAACGGAAAAATCACGAAATCATTCTGGATCGTTGGATCCAAGGTGACAGGTGGCGAAGATCCACACACATCGAAGGATCGGTCATTGGGATAATGAAGGTGAAGACAAGAGAAAATATCCAGGGAGATGGGAACCGAAGTGATCCTAACCGTCCGTCGAGAGGGACATGTGGTGAGAGATTAGCATTTCATTGACTCGCTACTGGAGAAGGTCAAAAGGGTAGATTTTGAGGACTCGTGAGGTCTGAACTCACGATATGATCTGAGTCATCAGATCACAAGAGAGTTGTGACCATTGATCTAGGTGAGGGGACTTTGAAAGTTCGGGGATCGGGATTTCGAAGGATAGGAATTGGGTTGTGTTCCAACTTCACGAAATGTGAATTCCCAACGTGCTCAGATAATTAACCTCAAGTCACAGGAAGGGGTCACATGAACAGAAGGTTAAGGGAGGAGCTAGCAGAGGCTAAGCTCTTAACTCGGAGATCAGGATTTCGGGGAACGGAGAGTTGGAGTCGACTCACGTTCATTTCCCAGACACACAAAGTCATGATACGATCGTAGTCATCGATCAAGGAGAAATAAGGATCATTGGTCTCCAGGAGGATTCAAAAATTGGGAAATTGAGACTCAAGAGAGTTGGGTGGCTTGCATGTAGAACATCGGAGGTCCCGAAATGCGAAGCGCCTTTTGTTAGGCGTGCGGTCATAGCCCGTGGTCACATGGGGGAAGCTTTTGACAGGTGCTTGTTTGCACATGTGCAGTTTCTTTAGGGCCTGTGGTTTCATTTGTGTTGAAGGTTCCAGTGGGAATCAAAAGAGCCATTTCGGCTTAGAATCATTTGAATATACAAAGACCAGGAGCTCAAGCAAACCCTGTCGAGGTAGGGTATCTACATCATGCTATTCCAATAATATCATGGAAGATTCCATTCATTTGAGATTGTTTCAAATAACACTCACTAGTCCATCTTTCAAATGGTATGTGGATGAGAAATCAGGGTCCCACGGGACCTTTGAATCACTAGCTAAGGTATTTTTATTTTTCTTTCAACTTATTTTCTTTCATGACACTTGTTTATATATTCACTCTGAATTCATACAAACCACAGTAGTTCACATCATTGATCATATCCATGAGTGGTGCAAAAGAAGGAGTATATGCAAGGTTGACACCAAACCACAACAAATATTAGATTGGTTTCTCAAATCACTAGTCCCGGTCATAGCCAAAGACATGGCCACTACTTTACCTCAATATAAGGAGGAAGACATCTCAAAATCTCAATAGTTTGACCTTTATTACTCCTAGTCGGGCTACCTTTACTCCATATTATCATATGGTTCTCGCCCTCTATCCTTTGATCAAGATAAACTAGGATCATCCCATGTCGCAGATGGGTTGATCAAGTTTATGGCCCATTTTCACTCGTATGCTCAATCAGTACCCACGTTTGGATCCAACCAATATCATTATCCATATGGGGGGAAGCCATATTATCCTTCCCCTACACCTCCATCCTCTTTTATGGTTCCTCCTTTTCCCATGAAAGGAGGACACATGCCTACACCACCAACAAACCCGGTGCAAGTACCGCTTCCAGGTCCACCACCTACCACATCATACAAATCCAATAGTGGGAGTGGAACATCCACCTCATATAATCAATATGGACCCCCTCCACAATGTAATATGTACTACCCTTTTCTTAGTCCCCTTCAACCCATTTCCCCACCACATGGAAAACAACAATCAGGTGTTAAATTTGTTCAAACCTCTCCCATTCAACAAGTTCAATCCTTTGAACAGTTGAATACAAAAAATCCCCCTAATCAATCCAAAAATAAAAATAATAAGGGTAAGAATAATAACAGCACCAACCAAGGACAAAGGGGCAACCCCTAGCAAGCGGTAACCAGAACAATGTTAACCAAAATCCCCAAGGGGGGCAGTAATAATGGCTAGCCACAACAGGAAAAACAACAACCTTGGAACTAATTTACCTTATGCACTATGTGGCAAGTAAGGACATTATACCCACCATTTCCCCCAAATTTTCGATTACAAAAGGATGGAAGAAACCATGAACACACAAATACCTCCTACACCATAATCTCCCCCATAGATACCACAAAATTATCTGCAACCCCAGACATTAACGATCCTACAAAACCCAATTCCTCATCAAGGAATCATAAATACTCATCCAATGGTTTCCCCTCACCCACAAAAAATGGGGCAGTACCCTAACCTAGGTCAAACCCAACTTGGAAACCATGTGGATTGCAACATTCTCCCCACCACTAAAGAGAAGATTATACTACAAACTCACAGTCGTCAGTACAGTTTGCCTCCTGACTCAACTCTGACCACATCGGACTCACCCCAATTACCAGTAGGACAACCTTTGATAATACCCCATACTAACATAGAATCAACCACTCAAGTACCCCATGCACCTCTACATAGGAATGTACACAACCCCCATGCTAGGGTAGCACATAACTATATCCTTATCAATTATTTGGTTAAATCCCTAGCTGCCATGTTTGTTTTAGAGGTGCTCCAAACATTCCCTTCATAATGAAAGGTCTTTNATGCACCTCTACATAGGAATGTACACAACCCCCATGCTAGGGTAGCACATAACTATATCCTTATCAATTATTTGGTTAAATCCCTAGCTGCCATGTTTGTTTTAGAGGTGCTCCAAACATTCCCTTCATAATGAAAGGTCTTTATCTCACAATTGGGGATAGTCAACCCATCAGACACTTGTTTGATCACTTTTGATTTGGATAATGTTGAACCACGCCTCCCCTCTTTGGTCGCTTTTCATATTCCGATCAAAATTTGAAACATAACCGTACATCAATATATCATAGATGAAGGGGAATCTACATATATTATGTCCAAAATTATATGGTAACAACTTAGGTCACCTGAGATCATTCCTTCAACCATTACTCTTCGATCATACGATGGTTTCCCATCACAACCTGAAGGTCTCTACCAAAATTTTCTAGTTGAACTAGGGGGGGGGGGAATGATTCTCATCAATATCGAAGTCATTGATTCCCAATTGGACTATAACGTCATGTTTTCATGAAGATACGTGCATGACATGAAATTTGTTGCTTCTTCCATATTTCTCACCTTGCTCTTCCCACAAAATGGGAACATCATCACCATCGACCAATTAACTCACTATGAACCCAATCATTCAGGGCACATAGACAAAATTATCCCTCGCATACGAACTTGATTCGACCTCTTGCCAGTCATTGATGTCAGATCATGAATATTTCAAGACCCATCACTTATGGGACCTTATCATGGAATTTCACCTCGCCTCCCTCCCACAAGTTCATCTCAAGTCTACGTAGTCACATCATATGGTGTTGAGATTGATTAAGAACACCCCACAGAGGAACACACACCTCATCCTACCTCAGACACATCTACATATCCACACATTCAAGAAAACCCATCGATGACTGGGAAAATACCTATTTGGAAAATGGTCCCTAGGACCATAACCCAAATACCATTCTTTTACCCACCACCAAGAATCACAACATATTAGGTCCCCGCTACTCTCACCTTGCCAAACATGGTGATCATTATCCCAGTATGGTATTTAGAGACACCATCTATGGTATCAGTCCCATCCCTTCCACCTCAACCAGAGGTTTTTCCCACGCAATCGATGGTTTAAGCATCAACTCTTCCAACCAGTCACACAATTGGAGGAAATGATACCAACAAAGGGGGAACAAACAATAAGAATGGGTCCACCTCTCAGCCTCAGACCCAACCTCCATGGGCACTTTGTGCCATAGTTTGACACCCTACCAATTTGTGCCCTATATTTCCTGAATTACGCAATCTAATCCAGCTTCCAAAGACAACACCATTATTTCCTACCCCGATAATTGTGACCACAAACACTACCGTAGAACCTTCTTCATCATGCAATAAATTTCTACGTACCAACTTTGCATGTTCCATATGCTCGGAATATGGCCATTACACTCATCATTGTTTAGCTCTTCCTCAATTATGGGAAACCTTATGGGAAACCTTACCAGTAGTGCGACAAAATTCATTTCTTGAGCCCTCTCAAGAACCACCCACTCAAGGATGAGACGCCCCTGTGCATTGTGCAGTCAAATGGACCATTTTATGTATATGTGCTCGTTTATTATCGAATATCAGAGTCATCGCATGACTACCCTTCAAAATATTTGAACATCCCTTCAAGCCTCACTTCCTCCATGCCAAACTACATTACCCTCTCAGGGTAATCATGTTGTCCCATCATCGAAGCAAGAATCCATACCTTTGTCCCCACCATCCTTACATATACCACAATAGTTACAAGACTTCCCGTCAAACCCACCTAATTCACATGTAAGTCGTATCCATGATATTCTCCCTCCCCCCATTACACATGTATGGATATATGGTTCATTTCATCTAGTGAATTCATCCCCCCCCCCTCTTTTCGATCCACTCACCATAGTAGGAAATGATAACCACTCATCTACATATTCTACACCTTCCATAGACGATCACAGCCTAACCAACTCATATCAAACAAGTGGCGCACCCATACCTTCTCATACCTCTAAGGATCCAGTCTTCTCATACATATTTCAATTGTATGAAGACATCTTAGAGGTTATGATGACACCTAATGTCCTTGGGATTCCATGCATCACTAATCATTTTTATTATCACACGAAGCATTTCAACCCCGTAAAGATACTCAGGTCTATGTGATTGAAACCAAAGAATTCAACCCTCCAAGACATGTGGATTGGTTTAAAAACCCAATACCCACTCCTGATTCTTTTGAGGAAGGCAATATGGCCAATATATCTCCCACAATTAAAATAGACATATCTATCAAACCTAGAATCGTCAAAGAGATCACTCTCGACGTTGCATGCTCCCCTGAAGAAGTTCAAGCTTACAAATCTCTCTTTCAAGAATTCAAAGATATATTTACCTATTCCTACACATAAATTCCCAGTCTGGACCCATCCATTGTTGAACATTGAATCGATACATGGCCCAATGTGGCCCCCTTCTGCCAAAAGTAATGACCCCTACACCCTTCCAAAGCCATGGCTATCAAAGATGAAATTGACAAGTTGTGTTCTACAGGGTTCATTTACCCCATTGCATACACTTATTGGGTCTCGAATCCTATCCCATTCAACAAGAAACTGGGAACTATTCAGGTTTGAACCGATTTCTAAGACCTCAACCAAACCTATCCCAAGGATAAATTCCCAACACTCTTCGTCGATCAATTCATTGACTCTTGTGCTAGACATGAAGTCATGTCATTCATGTATGGATTTTTTGGTTACAACCAAATACAAATCTAACACATAGATCAATACAAAACCATGTTCACTACCCCATGGGGTACTTTTTCTTATCAGGTCATGCTCTTCGGGCTCAATAATATTGGAGCCACATTCCAGCAGGCTATGACTTATGTCTTCGACAATCTAGCTCATATCATCCTTGCTTACTTGGACAACCTCATTGCTCGCTCCAATAAGTGATCACAACATTTGGAAGACTTGCATATTATCTTTTAGATATGTTTCCAATACAACATTCGATTAAACCCCCTCAAATGTGTTTTTTGTGTCACAGTTGGACACCTATTGGGTTTCATCATTTCCCAACAAGGAATCATAGTGGACCCCCTAAAAGTCCAAGTGATCAACTTGTTTCCTCCCCCTAAGAACTTGCACCAACTTCAAAGTCATCAAGGAAAGGCCATTCTCCTATGTCAATTTGTTACAAATTACACAATCCACACCCATGGCTTATTGCACCTACTCCGGTGTAATATCCCATTCCATTGGGATCCGCATGCCCAAGTTTCTTTTTAATCACTCAAAGAAGAAATTAGTAAATCCCCCTTGATTAGTCCCCTAGAATTTGACAGGGATTACATCATGTATCTTTCCACATCAAAGGTGTCAATTATAGGTGTTCTAGTCCAAGTAGGCAATGATCAGCATGAGCATGTCATTTACTACATCAGAAAAAACCTCTTTGGGCCACCTTTCAAATACAATCATGAGGATAAATTGGCCTTAGCAGTGGTCCTTGCAATCGAAACATTGTGTCATTACATCATGCTATGTACTACCAAAGTCGTGGTAGATTCCAACCCCATGCAATACTTTTTTAGTCAGCACCATATCAATGGAAAATTCACTCGTTGGATCGTCATTCTCCAAGAATACGATATGGATTTCACCACTCCCAAAATAAAAAATTCCTTCATTCTCACAAAGTTGATTGTGGATATCCCATTAGATTCAAAAGACACCCCTCTCAACGAGAACTTCCCAGTTGAACACTTGTTCTTCATTTCATCTGATGACCCATGGTATGGAGACATCCTTGTGTACCTTCGTACACAAAAATTTGGTCCTCATCTCTCCCAATAAGATCGTTGATGTATCTACCATCGACCCCCTCGATATATCCTCATCATAGATGTCCTATATCGTAGTGGGGCATGGTCTCCCTCTAGAGTCAAATAAGAGGGCACGGTCTCCCTCTTTGAATTTTCCAGGATTGATGCTCTGATCATGCTAGATTTTTCTTTGCAGTTGTACTGCCCCAGTGTGGAACAGAGCTTGCAATATATACTCATTTAAGGCATTCAACTACTACAATATTTATTGTTGTGTTGATGAGAGGTCCATATTTATTTTAGATGTTGTTCTCAAAGAGGAAAATTCAAAATTAATGGGAAATATGGATTTTTTCCATAGATTAGTTCATAGGGGCTAAACCTTGTGGTAGTCTTCCATGTGGTATTGGATGTCCATACCGCTTCTATTAGTTTCTTTTCCCAAACCCTTTTATTCATATTAATTTTCTTGGTGATTATGTTCTCCAACTCCCTATTAGTCAATTATGCTTTTCCATTGGATTGTAGGTGATAAGGAGTGGACTTCATGTGGAGAATATGATGTTATTGTATGATTTGTTATATGAGATTGGAGGTGATGTACCTATTTTGTCCTAAATAGGGGTCAATAGGCCTAAAAAAATCCAATCCCTTCCTATAAGAAGGTTCCAAAAAGATTTGAGGTTGTAAAGGCATTCCATTCCTCTTTGTGGGTTTTCCCATCCTTTGACACTCATAACGGTGAGAGATATATCGTTGAGAATCCCTATGTAAGGTAGGACAATAATAACCATCTTCCAAGATATTTTAGGTTATCTGTTTTGTTTCATAGTGTCCTCCACATGGTTCATCATGGCAGGCATGGAGGATTTCATACACTTCATCTTCTCTTATACATCTCCTTAGGATCTAATCTGGCCCAATCTTGAACAAATATCTTGCAATCCATGAGTATGTTGCACTCATTCTTACAATATTGCACCTATCCCTATAGGAAATATGTTTAGGAAGCCTTCTTGTTGTCAAGTAGTTGGTTATATCATCAAACCAGGTGGTTTGTACTAAAATTGCAAAAATGTGCTTATCTATAAATGATCATCTACCATGTCTCCATCTGCGGGATTTGTTAACCTTGATAAAAAAAATCTGCAACAACATTTTGTCTTCCTAGCTTTTTGAGAATGGTTAGATCAAATTGTTGTAACAACAAAAGCCATCTAATTGTTCTTCCATTAATATCGAGTGTGTTCATTAAATACTTAATGAAAAAATGATTTGTATGCATACAAACTTGATATCTAGTGACATAATGTTTAAATTTGTTTAGATCATAAACCAGTGCAATAAATTCTTTTTTAGTCACTGTGTAGTTCAAATCTAAACTAGATAAGTTTTTTTCTTATAAAATAAATTGCATAAGGATTCTTATCATCATTTTGTCCCAAAACTTCTCCTATTTCTTTGTCTAACGAATTAGTATGGATATTGAAAGGAAGATTCCAATTGGGACCTTGAAGAACAAGGACCATAATGAGTTTTTCTTTTATACTTTCAAATGCCTTATGACAATGTAATGTCTAGAAGAAATCTATGTCTCTATATAGTAAGGAAAACATAGGAAAAGTTAACTTGCTAAAATCCTTGAGGAACCTTCTATAATAACCTACATGTCCAAAGAATCTTCTCACATATTTTTGTTTTAGAGGGGTTGGAAAATGTTTGATTATGTTTACTTTGTTTCAATCTGTTTCCATCCCTTTAGAAGATAAGTGGTGTCCCCGAACAATCCCCTCATTCATAAGCATATTTCACTTTTCATGGATAAGGGAGACATTCATTTCTCCACAACTTTGGAGAAC
The DNA here is from genome assembly GCA_009831015.1 of Picea engelmannii. Classification (NCBI taxonomy): domain Eukaryota; kingdom Viridiplantae; phylum Streptophyta; class Pinopsida; order Pinales; family Pinaceae; genus Picea; species Picea engelmannii. The sequence goes on along the minus strand of ML811165.1, from coordinate 57,974 downwards.
TTTATCAAGATTGGTTAGTGCTTCTTCAAAAGAGTTTCCATAGGGAGTGAAGTCATACATGTAGATCTATATTGTGTCATAGCTAAGGTCTGAAAATATGTTGAGTATAGACCTTTGGAAAGTATGTCGGGCTTGCATAGGCAAAATGGAAGGACTTTGTAGGAAAAGGTACCCTGGGGGCAGGTAAAGGTAGTTTTATCTGATTCTTCAGGGCTAATTTGTATCTGATTATATCCACTGAATCCATCTAGAAATGAAAAGTATTATTTATCTACTAAGACATCCAATATTTGGTCAATGAGAGGTAAGGGAAAATTATCTTTCCTAGTGGATTTATTCAACTCTTTGTAGCCCACACATATTCTCCATTTTCCATTCTTCTTTGGGAAAATGAATAAGGATGAAACCCACTCACTATCAGAAAATGGGTAAATAAATCCAACATCTATGATTTTTTACAATTCTTGCTTAACAATGTCTTTTAATCAAGGATTCATTCTTCTTTGAGGCTACTTAATTGGTTTGTAGTTTTTTTTAGTGTATAAGTAATGGGTGTACATGGAAGGACAAATGCCTTTCATTTCCTTGTATTCCCATGCAAAGGATACAATGTGTTTCTTGATAACAACTAACAATTTCTACTCTTGTTCATCGATGAGGTTTGTGCTAATTTTCATTGTTTAGAGGGACATATTTCTATGATTTTGAAATTGGAATGATCAGTTTCAATTGTAAAAATTTCTACCCATGATTCCCTTTCTTGATCAATAGATGTTTCAAGTCTTTCTTCATCTTTTATGCCTTCTATTTTCACATCATTGGGGTATTGATTTTGTTGAAAATTTGAGATGAAGGTGTCTTCATCAATTTTACTATTGGCGAAGGTGGTGCTTATGGTGCTTATGGTGAAAAGGGGATAAATAAAGTGTGAATTAGATCTTCTTCTTCTTCTTCTTCTTCTACCCACATTGAAAAATCTCATGTCATTAATGGCTAAGTAGGAGGGCAAAGAACAAGTTTTTCTTTGGACTGTCCATTAGTAATTGTCATATTTCCTTCTCTACAATTGATGTATGCATCTGATGTTGTAACATCCTCGTTTTAAATCCTCAGATTAATAATGTAATGTAAATACGATGTACGGTAATGGGCCCGACTATGTAATATGTAAACATAATAATAATAATAATAATAATAATAATAATAATAATAATAAATGTAACACCCATTGCAGATGTGTTGTACCTACAACAACTCCCATTAAATTTTCCTCTTGTGGGAAAATTAAATGGCCACCCCTACTAAAATTTCTAGATTAATTTTTATTGAAAAGAGTAGTTCTTTGGATCCTAGTAATCTTATGATATTAACAAAGGATGGAAACTATTTTCCCTGACATTGAATTGATTTTGATGTACATTTCAATATTGATTGATTGTCAAAAGTAAGGTAGATTGTTTGAAGAGTTATTGATTCTTTTAGTTTATGCCTATCCGTGACTTAGTTCTTGAATTAATTTATATCGACTTCCTTTTATAGGGTTTTCCTGCATATATTGGTTGTGTTTCATGTAGCCAGTAACAATGAAACCTATCAGCATTACGCTATTAGACTATGCACATTGGAATGTTCAATTACTCTATTTTATGTTTTTTCCAATAGTCGATGTTTGAGTTTACTTCAGACCCATTTCATTGGATCCACCATACTTAGTGGTACCATCAATGAATCTTTCCGTGACACTCATCGCCCAATGCCCTTTATCAGATTTTTCTTTTTGAGTGTGCTTAATGATATCAAAAACATCACTTTAGGATTTTCCCGATATAGCGTCTTTCTGTTATATCACCTCAGGAAATCTTAATCGGGTTTTCCTTTCAACAGTCCCATATATAAAATGCGATTAGATCATTCCAATGTCATTATGTGCCTTTGTACCTCTTCCATCCATTATGAGTTTTCGAAATTGAGTGCATTAACTATAGGGCAGGGAGTTGGTGAATTTGTTCTATAAACTTATTTCTCGTGTTTTCATTTCAATCTTTTGATTTATGTGGAGCAAAGAGTGAAGCAGTAACTCTAATATCCATCCCTCGAAATATCAAGAATCCTTTTGTTGAGTTTGTTGAGGATATAGGTAGACTATTTTTTTTAAGTGTTAATTTTATTATATTCCATGCTACTCTAAAAAATAATAGGAACATTCGCTTATTTTATGAAACCCTTGATGTAACTTTAATTTTGCAAGATCTCGGGAGAAAAGATGTCAAAATATCAAACTCAAATGGGAAATATATTACTAAGGAGGGGTTTTCCTAGGGAGACGGTTGTGATGCCTTGTTGTTATCGAACACCAACCATTTCAATGAACACCAACCATTTCAATGGAGTCAATGGGTGCTCCAATTAGAACGAAATGTAATAGATCATTGTCAACAAGGATTTCCTGAAGGATTATGAAGACCTCACAATATATCAAAACTTCAAGAAGAGGAGGTTGTATTTCGTCACTACCAGACTCAATATCATGTTGTATAATTATGCAATGAGATGGATTTACTTTCACTTGGAGCCAAATACAAATTCCATAATGAATGAGGCAAGAACCTCTTGTTGAAATATTGGCCAATACTGAGAGGGGGGTGAATCATTATTGCTTCTTCTTTTAAAATTTTGGTTAGTTATTAATTAATTAAACATAACAATTAATCAATAAGAATGTACTAAATACAGAAATTTAAATATAACAATAACAAGTACAAGTTACAATTGTGTGAGAGACACCAATCTCTCTTCTTCTAAGCACCAACTCAAGGAGACACCAATCCCCTGGTTTTAGAGCACCAACTCCCTTGTTTCAGAGCACTAACTCTAGGAAGCACCAACTCCCTTGTTTCAGAGCACTAACTCTAGAAAGCACCAACTCCCTTGTTTCAGAGCACCAAATCTAGGAAGAACCAACTCCATTGTGAAATAGGCTTTAACCTACAAAGGGATGCAATCCTCCCGAGCTCCACCCTACCACCCTCACTGCATAAAAATATTTACAGTTTATTTCTTGGACTTTGCTCCTGCTTTTGATGTAGACTACAGAGAAACACTCCTTCTTGCCATTTTTCTTTGTTTATATAGTCTCTCAAGGGGTATATGATATTGAAACAATATGTCTTTTTGTAAAAGAGAAAATGAACCAATGTGTCTTTTTAATAATAAAACATTGCACCTCTTCATTTAAATAACACAAATGTTGACTTTTTCTTTATTAATTGATTTTAATCTAATTCAGACGGTGATTTTTTTACAAATATTATGGAGCGATGGAAATGAATTTTACAATTCTACGACATGGGTTTTGTGCAAAACATGCCCAATTGGCCTTAGAGTGGGAAATTTCCCTAGAAACTGTGTGAGGTAGATGGTATATTTTGTCCCTTGGTTATGGAAGGAAACGAAGATCAAGGAAGAAAAGGTAAAATGAGAACTGCGCGGGAAACATAGTGATTATCACTGGGTCGAAGTCAGCAAAAGAGCAGAAAAAATGGAGCGAAGTACGGAAAAGCAAGTCATTGAATGAGGAGATCAGTGATGATATATCAACAAGAGAAAAGAATCATGGACAACTCAGCAAGTAGAGAAAGCCATCATTAGATGCTTTGGAGCATCGTGCAACAAGGAAGGAAAGACAAGCTGGCGAAGCCCAGAAAACGTGGGTCAAGTTGACCTAGGGTTTTGGGTAATTAGGGTTTTGACACCTAGGTTTCAACCTAAGGTTGTCAGTGAGGGACTGTAATGTATAAATAGAGGTCGAGAGGACCTAGGTCGGGTGGGTAGTAGCACTGGGTATTGCTATTGATTGTCGTTGATTGAGAGATGATTGTACTGTGAGAGAGAGAAGTGTTGAGAGTGAGAGCCTTCTAGTATTGTAAGATCTTCAGTTGGGTGCGAAGATCAGATCCTACAGCTAGGTGCACAGAAAGGGGAGAGAAAGAGAGAAGAAGAGAGAGGATCTGTTGGCCAGAGCGCAGATCAGAACTGTAAGATTTATCTTAATATATCATAAGCACAATTATGTGGGCATAGCCCTAGAGAGAGGGTGAACCACGTACATTTTGTGTTGTATGTGTGATTGATGCTTGGATTCTTGTCATTGTTTTGTTGTCATTTGCATTATTGTGTTAGATCAGATCTATAGCTGCATAGAGTAGATCTAGCTGACAAGTGACACATGAATGCTATATTATTGTTGTATTAGTTCCACTTGATATTCCCCTGGTTGTAGACATCTTTGTCCTGCAACCCCCCTCTTAGCTGCTTCGGGTGAGACTGCATCTGCTTTGCAGGTGTTTCTGAAAGGGCTAGTAGCTAGGGCTTGTTGGTGCACTCTTGGAGTGAACCCTGGGTTTTCCCCTGCGCCAAAAAATGGTTTCGTTGTCGGGACAGTAATATTTTTAAGGGAATTTCAAGGTGGTTCCCATCAAAGACCGAGATTCAAAAGTGGATAGACAATCAAGAGAGGGACTTCGTTGAAGCCTAGAACAAGAACCCTAAACTGAGTACTAAAGATTGGCTACAAAGATACATCTTCATCGACATTCATGAGATCTTCTTTGGAGGAATACACCAGGAGTTGTTTGAGTGGTTGGCTAGGTTAGACGATACCCAGTATGAGATCATATCTAGACCTCATGTGGTTTAGTCACCGAAAATGATCTAGAAGGTCAAGAGAGTTGACAATGTTGTATCCAGAGCAGTAGATCATTGGTTTGATAGTACCATTGGAGGGTATATCACTGATTTTGTTGTTGACAGAACATAATCATATAGCCAATCCAAGAGATACTTTTTCAAAGGACCCAGAGGAAAAATTTTGCACTTTCTGAAGCTGAGAATCAAGATGCTCTTGCATGAAAACCACATCTTGAAGATACAGTAGATTGGTCGAACCTGAAAAGGATAATGTTCAATATCTTGGACAGCGACAGCAACACAGAAGCAGGACATACACGCAGTGGGAAAGTATTCTGAGGGGTTCACCTTGAGAACTTGTTTAAGAAAAACTATGGAGAAGAGGGTTTCTACAGTGGAGAAGAGGTAGATCTAACCGATGAAGAAAATTTAGAGCCCACTAGAACAAAAGAAGGGGAAGTTGAAGAACTTTGCCAAAGAAATCCAGAAACCTCAGGAAATGTGCGGACTACTGAAGTAAGTAACATTAATCCTCCTATTGTGTCAACAATACTAGCAGACAGAATAATCAGAACCACCAGAGTCCTCAGAGCACTGTTACTGGTAGCTCAGCATCTACTCAAACAAGAAGCCTAGTCAGCTCTATGGCAGATGAAATGAGGCTCCCTATCTTTAGAGGAGATGGATCTGAAGATCTAGATCAACATTGATTTATGTGTGAAGCCATATGGAATATTAAAAGTATCACCGACGAAGCCATCAAGAGAACCCAGTTCAGCACTACGCTAAGGGACTGCGCACTAAGCTGGTATATGAAACTTGTCCAAGGACTGGAACAGCCTAAGCCATTGAACGAGATCAAGAATGCATTGATTGTAGAGTTTAAGAAACCTAAGTCAGAGTCACAATGTATTACAGAGCTAAAAGAGATCCATCAAAAGGTAGCAGAACTTGTTTAGGAGTTTGACCAGAGATTCAAGACCCTAACAGGTCAATTAACTTTTTAGATCCCCGATGAACAGAACAAAGAATGGTTCATCATTGCGTTATTACCACACATCAAGGTCCCTCTGATGCAGCAGAAGATTTCGTCGCAGACAGAAGCTTTGGAAATCGCCATGAAGCTTGAATCGGCACCTATGGGAGAATCGAGCTTAGGCATGATCCAAATCTTGAGTCAGCTAACCAGTTTGTCTTTATAGGTCGAGGATATGAAGAAAGATAAGGGAAAATGCAAAAGGGAAGATGTTTGGTGTGTAAGATGCAGATCAGAAGGTCATGATAAGGAACAATATTCCTTATTTCATGAGTATGTGGCCTCAAGAGCACCGATCCCCTTGAAGCAAGTTAACCTGCCCTAGTGTGATGTGTGCAGAAATAGGCATCGCCCAGGTGAGTGTTATTACATGCAGAAGTATGTTCAGACACCCACAAACTTGTATTGCACATTCTGTAAATTAGTGGGGCATGATGATCGAGATTGTAGAGCTTACGATCTCATGCATGAGAGGTCGAGGGACATATACAAGATTCAAGGTGAAGTACATCAAGAAGGAAACACTCTACAGTACAACTCTCCAGGGAGAGGAAACTTCAATCATCACGGTGGATACAGAGGGCAAGGACGAGGAGGAGGTATGGGTTGAGGCCGAGGACAAATAATCTGTTATAATTGCGCACAGACAAGACACTTAGCAAGAGATTGTTAGAATCCTTGCACAACCTGTAGTGATTGTAACTCCTACGAGCATGTCATAGAGGAATGCCTTGTGCTATTGGCTAAGCTTCAGGAAAGATAAGGACCCAAGAAAAACCCACAAGTACAACTGATGTATGTTGAACCTCGTGGAACCGACCCTAGATTCGATGTCATTACTCGAGGACGCATTGCTACAAGAGAGGATAGAACAACCCAAAGAAAGATCGCAGAAGAGTCAGGTATCAGGAAAGTTGAGGAGAAGACTCGGGCTTTTGATGCAAAGAAAGAAAGACAAATCTTTGAGGAAGCAAGACAGGAGTTCAAGAGGAACCAAGGGTCCTCATCTAGAATGAAACCAGAAGTAAAAGAGTACGGAATGCCTCAGGAATTTGATCAATCGGCTGTGCATTAAGAAGGAAAAGAGGTAAGTACGCTCATCGACTTTTTGTACACTTGTCTTAAATTAATTCAGGAAGAGAAATATGTACAAGAGTTATAGAACCTAATCAGACAGTATGAGATAGGAAAGGTAGACCCCTTGTTGAACAGGACAGTACACCAGATTGGTAAGAAGAGAAGAACAAACAAAGAATCACATTTGAATGCTCAAATAGGAGAGTATGATATAGACTATGTGGTCCTCAACTTAGGGTCGGAGGTCAACGTCATGACGAAGCAAACTTGGGCACTGATGGGAAAACCCAAGCTGATATATTCCCCTATCAGGATTCGCATGGCTAATCAGCAAGTTGTCAGCCCATTTGGACGATTGGAGCATGTCCCTGTGGACATCGATGGAGTTAGAACCTTTGCAGACTTTAAGGTAATTGAAATTGTTGATGATAGTTTCCCTTACCTGCATTACTAGGAATTGGTTGGGCCTTCAACAATTCTACTGTGGTCAATTTAAATAAAAGATGAATGACATTTGAAGGATATGGCCTTAGGGTCATTGTACCTTTATATCCAGATGAACGTTCGTGATATACAAAGCCCATCAAAGAAGAAGACTACGCATATGAGCTGGAAAACATCTATAAATTAACAGTCGGACAGTAGGATTATATCAACCCTACTGCTGATGGGAATCTAAACTGGAGAAGTGACAACATGTGTTCATCAGATTTAGAAGAAGCACTGGAGAACTGGCAGAACCATATGTATGAAGTATCCACAAGGAGATGTGCTCGACTGACCAGAGAAGTTTGTTGGATTGGTACAACAATAAGTAACTTACCTACCTTTGATGGTTTGAATCCTCTAGAATCCTTCTTGATGGACTTTGAAGCAATTGTACCAGCACAACAGAGGTTATTGGCTATGGACAAGCCCTGAAAGCTACACCAGCAAGATGGTGGGGGACACATAAAAGTAATATCACAGACTGGACACAATGTCGAACCTTAATGACAGCACGGTTTTCAGCACAAGTAGGAAGCTATGAAGTGAGGTACACAGATCAAAGTTGCCCAAAGGACCATGTACGAAGTTGCGAAGAGGCCTGGAGTGGCATTCCTCAAGAACAATGGGTACACAGATTCATTAAAACATTGGACACGACCCCTATTAACTTGTACCTTCAAGCGGAGTTGTGCCTTATCACTGCAGATTGGAAAGGTATGCTTCAGAATTTTGTAACCATCTTTTTGTTTGAAAGTGAATTTCCTTTAGTAGATCAAGCATTAAATATTGTGAGGCATAAAGTATTTAAGGAGGCATCTAGCCTCCCTTTGGAGAAAGAAGAGGATGAATGGACTATGCCATTCCAGAAATTACAACGATGTTACAACATTAATGCCGACGAATATGATGATCCGAGGAAGGTAAACATTGTTGAGACGGAAGGCCACAGGGATGTGGAAGGACCAGGAGTTGAATTGCCATTCATTGGACAGCTGATCAAGATAAAGAAAGTCAATATTGGGATAGAGGAGACACCAAATCTTGCCAATGTCGGAGATTACTGGGATGTTGCTATCATTGAAAAAATTATAGAATTATTGCACAAGTATCAGGACTTGTTCTCGACCAAGTTCACTGATATGAAAGGTATCAAAGGACCTATGGGAGAGATGAGAATACCTTTGAAACCAAATGAGAAGCTAGTCAAGCAAAGACCCTACAGATTGAACCCAAAATATAAGGAAAAAGTGAAGATTGAGCTCGACAGAATGTTGGAAGCAGGGATTATTGAACCTGTTGAAGAATCGGAGTGGATCAGCCCTATGGTAGTACAAGACAAGAAGACAGGTGAGATCAGAATATGTGTGGACCTCAGAAATTTGAATGATGCATGTTTGCATGACCCCTACCCTACACCATTCAACGACAAAGTATTATACAATGTGGGAGGCCAGGAGGTATATTCTTTTATAGATGGGTTTTCAGGATATCATCAGATCTAGATTGCCAAAGAGGACTGCCACAAGACCACATTTTCCATAGAATGGGGATCCTACCAATACACAGTGATGCCATTTGGACTAAAGAATGCCCCAGCCATCTTTTCTAAGGTGGTGGTCGAAGCGTTCAAATAATTTTTTCATAAGTTCTTAGAAGCCTATTTTGATGACTGGACTATTTTTAGTTTGCTGAAAAACCATATTGAATGTCTAAGGCTAATGTTGGATAAATGCAGGCAATGTCAAATTGCTTTGAATTTAAAGAAGTGCATCTTCTTCTCACCATTTGGAGTATTATTAGTTCATATTGTATGCAAGAAAGGATTGTTGTTGGACCCATACAAATTGCAATTATAGTTGATTTGTCATCTCCTACCTCAGTCAAACAACTACGCATTGCACTAGGACATACTAACTATTATAGAAAAATTATCAAAGGATATGCTCAGATTACTGCGTCGATGGAGAAGTTATTAAAGAAAGATTGTCAGTTTGGTTGGACAGAAGAATGCCAGCAGAGCTTCGACACACTGAAACAAAATATGGTGACTGCGCCTATTCTGGTCTTTCTGGATTGGAGCAAGGAATTTCATGTGCATGTTGATGCATCTTCCATTGCATTAGGAGCAGTACTAGCACAACCTGGAGAAGGGGACATTGATCATCCATTAGCATTTTCCAGCAGAAAGCTATCCACGGCTGAAATTAATTACACCACTACATAGAGAGAAGGATTAGCCATGGTGTATGCATTACAGAAATTCTGCCACTACTTGTTGGGAGGAAACTTTAAAATGTTTATTGATCACTCTGCACTAAAGTACCTGGTCAACAAGCTAGTGTTGGGGGGGAAAATATGCAGATGGCTTCTCCTGTTTCAAGAATATGATTTTGAGATCATAGTTAAGCCAGGAAGAATGAATAAGGGACTTGACCACCTGTCAAGGTTGGAACATGGTGAAGAACCCACCAGTCTGGAGGATACACTAACAGATGAACAACTGCTCACCATCAGGAAGATGGATGACCACTTCACAGATATAGTCCAATTCCTGTCAACAAGAATGGCTCCAAGTGAGTATACAATTTCCCAGAAGAAACAGCTAGTGGTGTGTGTTGCGGACTTTTCACTAATAGTTGGTCATCTATATAAGATGGGACCTGACAAGATACTAAGAAGATGTGTGATGGAAGAAAAGTGCCCACTGATCCTCATAGAAGCTCATGAAAGCATCGCAGGAGAACATTACGCAGGCAAAGCAACTGCGTAGAAGGTTTTGCGAGCTAGCCTTTGGTGGCCTACCTTACACAGAGATGGTAAAGAGTATACCAGAGCCTGTGATGTATGCCAGAGAGTTGGAAAACCATCCAGAAGAGATGAAATTCCACTAGCACTGTAGATGACCCTACAAGCATTTGAAAAGTGGTCCATTGACTTCGTGGGACCTATAAACCCACCAGGAAAGAACACAGGAGCAAGGTATATTATCACTGCGACAGAATACTTGACTAGATGGGCCGAAGCAAGAGCAGTCAAGGACTTTAGTGCAACTACAACTGCACGTTTTACATTTGATGACATAATAACCAAGTTTGGATGCCCTAAGACCCTTATGAGCAATCAAGGCACTCATTTCATCAACAAGACAATTGAAGCCCTGACTGAAGAATTTTCAGTCCACCATCAGAAGAGTACACCTTACCATCCACAAGCAAATGGAACGGTTGAAGCATTCAACAAAATATTGGAGACAGCATTGACAAAGATTTGCAGTGTGAACAGGGATGACTAGGATTTAAGATTACCAGCAGTACTATGGGCTTATAGAACCACTTGCAAGAAATTAACAACGCATACCCCTTTCAAGTTGGTTTATGGTCTTGAAGTTGTTGTCCCGATGAAGTACTTGGTACCAAGCTTAAGAATTGTTTCATTTACAGACATGGATGATATTGGTGTTGTTCGTGAGAATCTTGCCCAGCTGGTTGAACTAGAAGAAGACAGATTTATCACAGGATTCCAACAACAGGTACAGAAGGGAAGAAAGAAGGCCTATCATGGCAGACACATCAAGAAGAAGGTGTTTAAACAAGGTGATTTAGTACTGGTGTATAACAGTAAATTCATAAAACATCCAGGGAAGTTCAAAATGCATTGGCTCGGACCATATGAGATCGCCTATGTTATAGAAGGAGGAGTTGTGCAGCTGAAGACATTGAAGGGAGAATGGAAAGAGGGACTAGTAAATGGGAATCAATTGAAGTTGTACTATGACAACCAGCTGCCCATTAGCTCTCAGTAAAAGCAAGGAGAAAAGGTTATAGGTACCAGGTGCAATTGAAACTGGGTACCATACACATAAAAGACAGTCTACACAAGGAAGGGAAGGAGACATGGAGTAGAAAGAAAACATTGCACTCTACTGTCCAAAGTCGAAGTGACATGGAAGGATCAGAACTGAAGTGCCTCAAGACGAGTCACAGGTGAGTGTTGGGGGATTCTTGGCCCTTGGTTATGGAAGGAAGCAAATATTAAGGAAGAAAAGGTAAAAATAGAAATGTGTGGGAAACAAATTGACTTTCACTAGGTCGAAGTAAGAAAAAGAGCAGAAAATACGGAGCGAAGTATGGAAAAGCAAGTCGTTGAATGAGGAGATCAGGGATGATAGATCAGCAAGAGAAAAGAATCGTGGATAACTTGGGAAGTAGAGAAAGCCACCATTGGATGCTTTGGAGCACCGTGCGATGAGGAAGGAAAGACAGGTTGGCGAAGCCCAAAAAATGCAGGTCAAGTTGACCTAGGGTTTTGGGTAATTAGGGTTTTGACACCTAGGTTTCGACCTAAGGCTGTTGGTGAGGGACTATAATGTATAAATATAGGTCAAAAGGACCTAGGTCGGGTGGGTAGTAGCATTGGGTATTTCTATTGATTGTGGTTGATTGAGATATTATTGTACTGTGAGAGAGTGAAGTGTTGAGAGTGAGAGCCTTCTAGTATTGTAAGATCTTCAGTTGGGTGCAAATATCAAATCATGCATCTGGGTGCGCAGGAAAGGGAGAGAAAGAGAGAAGAAGAGAGAGGATTTGTTGTCTAGAGTGAAGATCAGAACTGTAATCTTTATCTTAACATATCATAAGCACAGTTCTGTGGACGTAGCCCTAGAGAGAGGGTGAACCACATACATTTTGTGTTGTATGTGTGATTGATGTCTGGATTCCTATCATTGTTATGTTGTCATTTGCATTATTGTGTTATTGTCATTTGCATTATTGTTATGTTGTCATCTAACTGATAAGTGACACATGAATGCTACATTATTGTTGTATTAGTTCCACTTGATATTCTCCTGGTTGTAGACATCTCTATCCTACAACCCCCCTCTTAGCTGCTTCAGGTGAGATTGTAGCTGCTTCGCATGTGTTGTCAAAAGGGCCAGTAGCTAGGGCTTGTTGGTGCGCTCTTGGAGTGAACCCTGGGTTTGCCCCTGCGCTAACATTATAGAAGGTTATTTGAAGGAAACTTGCCTATATTAACTGTTGCGACCACCTTCTAAACTTGCCAAATGAAGCATCCACTTCAACAACAGATATTTGGTCACAGATCCACATTCCTCCTTTATCAAAAAGCTATCATTTTAAATGAAATCTTCGCTTTCACATCTGTGTTGAGTCTAGTCAAATTTTCACATCCAATCATGTAGCATGGAGTTGCAGCATAGGATTTGCAGCACTAATCTTGTAGAATGGAGTTGCAGTGAGGGATTTGCAGCGAGTTGTAGCACTAATATTGTAGCATGGAGTTGCAGTGTGGGATTTGTAGCGAGTTGCAGCACTAATCTTGTAGCATGGAGTTGCAACGAGTTGCAGCACCAATCCTGTAGCGCGATTCGACAATTTCTGAGACTTTGATCCAGTGATCTAACGATCATAATGAGATATCTGATGATTTTTCTCACGTCTTATTGGAGGAAATTCTCATAAAATATATATTGTATTCCTTGAGATACGATCTTTTTACCTTGCTTTCATTCACCTGATAATGTATGACAATGATCTATAACGTTTATAATAAGATTCTTCAAGGACTAAGTAATGAAGGATTTGTGAAGCAACCCTTCCTGAGATTTTTATACCATATCCTTGACACTTGTTGTATTCTATTGAAGCACCATATTTGACCCTTTATTATTGTATTTAGATCATAGTAACTTATTTTTAAGGTTCCATTGTAAAGGTCTTCCAATGATATATTCATGGAGTGAACAAGCCCTTCACTTCTGTTCAATTGCTTATTCTATGAATGGATGTTAGTAACATAATTTAACATAAAATTTTGCTAGGATTTTAATATGAATACATAAACATTAATCAAGTTCTTGGTGACCATATTTATCCTCTTTCCATCAATGACAAAAACATACACTATGTCCAATATTGACCATATTTTCCCCCCTTTGACATCAATGCCAACACCATGTCCAACATTCTCCCCCTTTGGAATTGATAGAAACAAAATAAAACCCCTTGTTTTAATTGAGTTTTATTGTCCAATACTCTCCCCCTTTGACAACATTGGTAGAAGGGATGTTTCTTTGCTCCCCCTGAGGTTATACTCCCCCTATCCATGTACTCCTCCTCTGATGAAACTTGTGCAATTCAATTAGATATGGAGATTACCCCCAATTTTTGTCTAAAGTATTCAAAATTACTCTTGGGTAAAGGTTTTGTGAATACATATGCAATATGTTCTTTAGTATCAACATATTCCACTTTGATTATCTTTTGAGAAACATGATCTCTCAGAAAATGGTATTTAATTAGGATATGTTTGGTTTTAGAATGAATAACATGATTCTTAGAGAGGTTTATATCATTGGCATTGTCACAGTTAAAAAGAATTTAATGATCATAATTTACTTGTAGGTCTTCTAGGTTTTGTTTCATCCAAATTACATGAGTGCGGCAAGTGGCAACAATAATATATTCAACTTTTTTTGTTGACAGAGATATAGATATTTGCTTCTTAATTAGCCATGATACTAGACACTTTCCTAGGAAGACTGCTTCTCCATTGGTGTTTTTCCTATCATCCACACTACCAGCCCAATCTGCATCAATATATGCATTTAATGTAAAATCTTTTGTTTTTGGATACCATAATCTAACATCCAAGGTAGCTCTTAGATATTTGAATATCCTTTATATTTCCTTCAAACCCACTGGCCGAGGGATGCCACTCCAGAGAAACCACTCATGATTTGACACCAGACGGTAACATTCCCAGCCTTAAATGTCGGACCATGCTACTCTAGGGAATGCTTTCATTCCCTTACTGCGGAACATACGGTAACATACCCAATAGTCAACTGGGCTATGCCACATGAATTTACTCTTTAAACTGCATGCAACTAAAACATATACATACAGCACTCTTGCAGAAGCTTTACATATAAACATAAACAAATAATTACTTTCTGTAACATACGAATTTTCTACTGAAATAAGAGTAACTACAGATATGCAGCATTTACAGGGAATTACCCAAAAACATACAGGCAATTATAATCACATATTTGATAAACCGTAACATAGGCATGTAAATAACAAAGTAGCATATCATTTTATCATACAATTGGTACTTATCTTAGAAATATTGTCACCAACTGCATACAGACCGTCCACGAACCTCCCATCCTTAGACTACATTGTTCATCACTCTGAATAGTAAGTCACCCCCGAGTTGGGACTGAACTCCACCCAGGGTAAAGGGTTCCTATCCAGGCTAAGGTTCATGGGCAACAGGAAAGACTCTATCTCAAGTGCTCACTCAACTAACAACCTATAGCCTCTCATTCCCCACATGCTTGTCCCACCCAAGGAAGTGTGCCCCTTCTCTTCTCAACAGTCCCTCGACTGCCCCACTTCCCTTTCAGGGCTTCAGCAACAGGTTGGACCGGAAATCTCAGAGCATTGTAGCTACAGTTTAGCACCTTCATGAATCAATCCCCAAAAATTCTCTCACTCAGAGAATTGCTCAAGGGCCTAACAACCCACATCTTCAATCTCGCTACAAGATAACCAACTACACCAACCAAAAAGGGTTATGGGAATAAGCTCCGGAATGATGAAATGGATGTCTCAAGGATAACGAAATGCGTGAGTGAAAATGGTCATGGAATCATTGACTGGATAATTGAGTGTGGAAAAGAAATCACTATGAAAATCTCGTGGAAGTGATGGTGAGAATGATGGTCAAGTTGTTGGTCCCCAATCCCATGAAAAGTGACCAAATGAGTTAAGCTCCCCACGATATGAATGCATGTCCCCAACTTGACACTTGTCATATCAGAAGTTACTTTGGTCCACTTGTCCCCAACTTTAGAACTTAGGATAAAATAATTGTCCATACTTTATGTTTTAGGAAATATTAATATAATATTCCCTTGACTTCTGTCCCTCCCTTTCCCTAACTGGTGAAGTTCAGTCCCCCATCTCTTTTATCATGGTTGGTCTGCACGCAGCGATGTATTTTATATTAATCATGAGTCATGTACAAAGTAGGTGCATTGGCCTTTGATGTCTAGGCGTTCCATCCCAATACCAAAACATAAGCATCCCAGCTTATAATAACTGGCTCACCAGCCTATAACACATATCATATACATGAGGCTCGTTGTCCTCCATACTACACGCACCTTAGTTACCGTGTGCGGTATCCTGGAATGTGCATATTACATCATTTTACTGCGTAGTTCATGCGCACACTATGCCACATGACGTGCATTACCAAATGAGATCAAAATAGCTCACCAGCTTAAGTAAATTTATATTACATTACAATTGGGTTCGGCCGAGGGATATTACAATCCCCTCCCCTTATTTATGCACTATCCTCAGTGCATCATACACCCATATATAACAGAGTTTTCAAAAATCTTCAAAAATATGTGGTTATTATGTCCGCATTGCATATTCATGCTCCCAAGTAGCATCCTCAGGATTGTACTAGGTCCATTGAACCTTTACAAGCCCTATGGCTCAGTTCCGGAGCTGTTTGACTTTCTGGTCCAAAATACGCACTAGATGCACTTGAAAAGTTCCTTCTTGCTCCACCTGAATCACATTCCAAACAATAACATGATTAGCATCAGTCATATATTTCTTTAGCAATGATACATAGAAGACATTATGAAGAGGCATAGATGCAGGCAATGCAATCATATAAGCAATTGGACCAATCCTCTCTAGGATTTCAAAAGGCCCAAAAAATCTAGCTGCCAACTTGGTGTAGCTTCCCAGCTTCAGGGAACTCCTGTTAGCTTTCACTTTCAGGAAAACATGATCACCCACTTTGAATTCTCTATGGGTTCTATTCTTATCGGCATAACTTTTCTGTCTGTCTTGGGTAGCTTTTAAATTATGCTTAATTTTTGTCATTTGGTCCTCCATTTCCCTGAGAAACTCTAGCCCAACTATTGTCCTATCAGTTGGATTATCCCAACTCACTGGAGTATTTCACTTTATGTCGTAAAGTGCTTCAAATGGGATCATCTTCAATGATGTCTGTACCCATTGTTGTACGCGAATTCTACCAAGTGTAGGTAGTCTTCCCATTTCGATGGTTTGTCCGTCACATACATTCTCAGTATATTTTCTATCACCCTGTTCACCCTCTCTGTCTTTCCATCAGACTTAGAATGATAATCTGTACTAAAGTTCAGATTCGTTCTGAATCCTTTGAACAATCCTTTCCATAAATTTGAGGTGAATTTTGGGTCTCTGTCAAACATAATTGTTTTAGGGATCTCGTGCAATCGTGCCACTTCCTTCATGAAAATATCAGCAACATCTACTTCCTTGTGCCTATTTTTCAATGGAATAAAATGGGTAGCTTTCATAAGCTTGTCCACCACCACCATGATCGAATCATGTAGCTTGCATGTTCTAGGAAATCCCATAATAAAATCCATTTTCACCATTTTCCACTTCCGTTCAGGAATGGTTAAAGGTTGTAGCAACTCTACTGGGTGCCTATTCTCATCTTTCACTTTTTGGCATTCCATACATCTAGCGATGTACTCAGCGATCTCTTTCTTCATACCTGGCCAAAAGTAATGGCTATTGATTGTTGCCATGGTTTTCTGATATCCAGGGTGCCCTACATAAGGAACATTATGTGTTTCGTGCAAAATCATATGTTTCAAGTCCTGGACATTTGGAACAAAAATCTTGTTCTTGTGCAACAATTTTCCATCTATTCCCAACTTATAATTATCCACCTTCTGAAGCATCTTACCATGTTGTAGCATTGTTACCAATTCTTTGTACTGCAGATCTTCATTTGTAGCCTCTAGAATTTTGCTTTTAATATCAGTTTGGTACATGCTAATGGTTGTAGCATGTAATTCATGCACCTTCCTATTGAGTGCATCGACCACTTTATTCTCTTTCCCCTTGATATGATTTATATCAAAGTCATATTTGCTTAGAAATTCTAACCATCTTCTTTGTCTAACATTTAGATTTGGCTGATCAAATAAATATTTCATACCATTGTGGTCTTTTCTTAGCTCAAACCTCTTTCCCATGAGGTAGTGTCTCCATTTCCTCAAGGAATGCACTATGGATGCCAACTCCAAATCATAAGTGGCATAGTTTCTTTCATGATCCTTCAACTTCCTTGATTCATAACATATGACAAACCCATTTTGACTGAGGACTCCACCAAGTCCTTCATTACATGCATCGGTGCATACGATGAAGTCTTCTTATGGGTCTGTGATCCTTAATATTGTAGCACTGGTCAATAATTGTTTCAAGTGTTGGAAACTCTTCTCGCAATCCAATGTCCACTGAAACTTCACTCCCTTTCTTTGCAAAGAAGTGATTGGATGTGTAATCTTTGAGAATCCTTCAATAAATCTTCTGTAGTAGCCTGCAAGACCCATGAATGATCTCACCTCTGTCACATTCTTCGGTGCTGACCATTCTCTAATGGCCTCTATCTTCTCAAGATCAACTGCTATCCCATCCTTTAAAATGATATGCCCCAAATAATGAATCTGTTTCTAATAAAATGAGCACTTGCTCAATTTGGAATATAACTAACACTCCCTTAATAATTGCAAAACTATCCTCAAATGATGTTCATGCTCTTCCTCTAACTTGGAATATATAAGAATGTCATCCAAAAAGACAATGACAAACTTGTCTAAATACTCTCGAAAAACACCATTCATTAAGCACATGAAAACAGCTAGTGCATTTAAAAACCCAAATGGTACCACTGTGAACTCATAATGACCATACCTTGTCCTAAAGGTGGTCTTTCTAATATCTTCTTCTTTAATTCTTACTTGATGGTATCCCGATCTGAGATTTATCTTTGAAAATATATTTGCATCCTTCAATTGATCAAAGAGGTCATCAATCCTCGGCAGAGTATACTTGTTCTTAACAGTCACTTTATTCAATTGTCTGAAGTCAATGCACAACCTTAGTGTTCCATCTTTCTTTCTCACAAACAAGACTGGGACACCCCAAGGTGACACGCTTGGGCATATATACCCCTTCTTCAGAAGTTCTTCAAGCTGCATTTGCAACTCCTTCAATTCTGGTGTACTCATTTTGTAAGGAGTCTTTGATACTGGCGCTACTCCAGGCATCAAATTTATAGAGAAATCAATGTCTCTCCTTGGGGGTAGTCCTGGTACCTCCTTGAACACATATTCAAAATCTTCCAGGACTGCATAATCTTCCAAATTTGGCACCTTATCTCTAGGTGTCTCTACCAAATGAGTTGCAATTATTTGACATCCTTTTTCGTAACACTTCTTCAACTGCAATGTTGAAATTTCTCTAATGGTTACTGCCTTGGGGATTCCCTGTACCTTCCTTAGTTTCCCTTCCTCATCTAGTCAAGTAAATGCTTTATTGTGACAGTCTAAGAGAGTGTGATTTTGGTCCAACCAATCCATCCCAATTAGACATTCATAGGAACCTAAAGGCAAGATGTTTAAATTTGACATGTTGTTCAGTCCATTTATGTCTATGAGGCATGACTTAACCATCTCATTAACCTTCCTTCTAGCTCTTATAGCCAGTTGTACCAACCAGGATTTCCAATGCTTGCTTCTTGGCAATTGCAAACTTTCCTCCATCTTAGGCTCTATATAACTATGACTAGCTCCTAAATCAATCAAAATAGCAAGGGTTTGGTTGTTGATCATACCTTCCACTTCAATCATGTGGGACTGATGCTCTACTTTCTTGTTGTCTAGGGCTGCATAAATCCTTGGCACATATCTGCCCATCTCCTCCACTGTTTCAGCTCAATGTACATTGTGAACAACCCTACCTTTTTCACCTCTGTGAGGACAATCTCTGAACCTATGGTCCCCTTTACAACCCCAACATTACATAGGTGGTTGCCTTGGCCCTTGACTCCCTATGTCAATCGTTATGGGTTCTTTAGGCATTTGTTGTCCTTGTGGATTATTTATGAAGAATGGTGGCTTAGCTCCCTTCTTCCTCTAATCCATCTTAAATTTCTTATTGTCTCCCCAAGCCTTTTGGAAAGTTGGCCTTGCTTTCTATTGATCATATAGGCATTTAGCTCTCCTTGTGGTCTCTTCTAATGTCTTGGGATCATCATACTATATTTTTTCACTGATGAACGATGGAAATCCACTTAAATACCTTTGAATTTTGACTGTCTCATCCTTGATGAAAGAGACATACTTCAGCAATTCCAGAAACCTTCTCTCATATTCATCTACGATCATACTTCCAAGTTTGAGTTCAAATAACTCTTTCATTTTCTTGTCATAGTATCTCTTAGTCAAGTACTTCTTCTCAAAATACTTCTTGAATTCCCTCCAAGTAACACTTTTCTCTACAATGTGTTGCACCTGCACAAGTTGATCTCACCACATGGAGGCCTTTCCTTTGAGTTGATAGATAGTGATTCTACCTTATGCATGAGAAGAATAATTATGTAATTGAAAATACTTTATCATGCCTAGAAACCATGTTTCTGCATCTTCATCCTTCTTTTGCTCACCATTAAATGTAGGAGGTTTGATTTTGTTCATTTCTCCTCTCAACTCATCCACCCCAGATCTCTTATACCTTCTGACAGAAGATAGACTCGAATTGTTTCATGCTCTCTTATTGGAATGCCTTTGGGAATGATGGTGGTGTCTAGCGACCATGTTCTGCATCTTCATCCTTCTTTTGCTCACCATCAAATGTAGGAGGTTTGATTTTGTTCATTTCTCCTCTCAACTCATCCACCCCAGATCTCTTATACCTTCTGACAGAAGATAGACTTGAATTGTTGCCTGCTCTCTTATTGGAATGCCTTTGGGAATGATGGTGATGTCTACTAGCACTTTTTTCTTTTCTTTTCTCCTCTGAAGGTTTGTGACTCCCAGATTTACTTGAGCCACTCTCCTTAACCAATTTCTTTTCTATTATGTTCAAACCCTCCAATAGCTTCATGTTGAATTCATCCTGTAGCTCTTTAGCTTTCATAAGACTTTCATTATCAACTTTATGGCTTTGGAAATCCTTCTGCAAATTCTTAATGGTCTCAGCCATATTCATATCTTCATTCCTTTCTTCTCCATGTCTGTTGGATTTCATTCCTTCCATGCCCAAATGGACATCCACCCCTCTGCTCTCAACTTGTTGACTGTAATTCCCCTGTGCTTCTTCCATTCCTATGGACTCTGCACTAGTCTGATCCGATCGAGTTGTTGTTAATTCTGCAAAATGTGTAGCCATCGAAACTTATCAGGCTAACAATTCAACAATTCATGAGAATATGTACCATTTTGGTTCAGTATACACATCAGAATTATCTCTCTCGATTTCTTAGTGTTATCACCATGACAATTATAGATAAGACCCAAGTCTCTAAAACACAAACACGTAGTGCCTTCAGAGATACACTTGTGCAAGAAGGTGGTTTTCTGAAACCACTTCTGCCAAGACATGGTATCACGTGTCTCAACATGTCAAATCCACCACTCGTGGAGCAGGCGAAAACTAATCAGATCACCTTGCTTCACTAGTTCGATACTTCATAGCCATGTGGCATCAACTAAATGCCACCATGTAACGAACTCAAAATCTAATCATTCGAAATGGATTGGCTGAGCATGGAAACCCAACACTCTTGTACGTAATCCATCTGCGCTTCATAAATGGAATTCTCTAATTACCACTCCCCAAGTATGAAGGTATCTGTGTATCCATAACCAAAGTAATATCCAAACTGCTCAACTTTCTTCTCTCTGTAAAAACATTTCATTATCCACAACCTGAGATACATGGACAAGTCTAAATCGAGTGAGACTGGTTATTCGGGCAACATGCTAGACTTTCCTATGAATAAGGAGGAAACGGTCCTTGCGCACATTCCAGCAACTAAGTTCCACATAGAGTCGGCTATAGACTCGCGGTTGGAAGTCAGGCTGAATCCCACTATGAAGGATTTAGTCATCAACGGGCCAGCTGCTAAGAAGAAAAGGAGCAAGGAGCAGAAGAAGGAGGAATCTACGGCTGAAGCGGCCAAAAGTGTTGGAGAGAATCAACCAGTCTGGTTAGATTATTCTTTAAAGGTAGAGATCACTAAGTTGAAGCAAGTCTTCAACTAAAATTAAGCATGTTTCGGAGAATTTTGAACAGCCGGTAGCGGAGGTAAGGAGCACCAGAGATGATAGGTATGTTCTTTAAATGACCCTTTTCACAACAAGCTAATTGTTGTCATCACCCTTTTGTAATTTTCTGATTAATACAATTATATAAATACAGAAATGGATTTTAGACTGTTTTATTACAATTTCTATCTAGTCGTGTTATGAATCTTGTTTTCTTTGATAATAAGTTTTTCTTGTAATCTTATATTTTATTTTCATTTGTCTGAATCGGAGGAAAATAAAACTCGAAATTCTTTTTAATCAATGCTTCGATGTGGTTGTGTGTTTCTTTTTATTTTATTATTATGGAATTTAAACTCAAACTCATCGCCTTCCAAGCAACTTCACGCGTACTAAACTTTGACCTTTTCATTTATATTTATTGTGCATAGAAATATCACAAGGTAAAATGCTTTTCCACGCACCTATATCTATTGTGCATTTCTTCTTCATCACACTGACAACTTACGCCCACTACTCTTGCGTTGTGCGCCAATATCCACTGCGCACAGTTTTGGTACGACGCACTGATATTCCACATGCATTTCGTCCTATGCATGCACCATGTCAAGTTCAACATATTCCATCACACCCAATTATCTGCACACAGTACTAAATACACTGTCGCGAAACAACTTATACTCATACTTATGCGCATACCAAAAAAACTCCTCTGTGTTAAGAAATACTTGCGCACCCCATGTGCACATTACTATGTCTGTGCTCACCGTGCAAGGCTAAATTCAGCACGTGCATCCGCACCTAAAAATCTTCTGCGCGGTGCCATAATTTACCGTGCACACTGGCATGCCAACGTTTTACCGCGCGGTGCCAAAATTTACCGCCCACGCCAACACGCCAACCTTTTCCATGGACACTCCATGACTTGAATTTTGGTCACTTTGAATTTACTCTTCTGTGAATATTCGCTTCAACTGAACCCCTTTATCCCATCTAAGCTCGGTGTTGAACTGAAGCTCTGATACCAATTTGTAATGTTCCCTCGTCCACCCGAAGGTTGGGGGGCGCCACTCCAGAGAAACCACTCATGCTCTGACACCAGTCAGTAACATTCCCAGCCTTAACAGGCTAGACCATGCTACTCTAGGGAACACTTTCATTCCCTTACTGCAGAACATACGATAACATACCCAGTAGTCAACTGGGCTATGCCACATGAATTTACTCTTTAAACTGCATGCAACTAAAACATTTACATATAGAACTCTTGCGGAAGCTTTACATATAAACATAAACAAATAATTAATTTTTGTAACATACGAATTTTCTACTGAAATAATAGTAACTACAGATATGCAGCATTTATAGGGAATTACCCAAAAACATACAGGCAATTATAATCACATATTTGATAAACCATAACATAGGCATGTAAATAACAAAGCAGCATATCATTTTATCATACAATTGGTACTTATATTAGAAAGATTGTAACAAACTGTGTACAGACCGTCCACGAGCCTCCCAGCCTTAGACTACACTATTCATCACTCTCAACAGTGAGTCACCCTCGAGCTAGGACTGAACTCTACCCAGGGTAAAGGGTTCCCATCCAGGCTAAGGCTCATGGGCAATAGGAAAGACTATGTCTCAGGTGCTCACTCAACTAACAGCCTACAGCCTCTCATTCCCCACATGCCTGTCCCACCCAAGGAAGTGTGCCCCTTCTCTACTCAACAGTCCCTCAGCTGCCCCACTTCCCTTTCAGGGCTTCAGCAACAGGCCGGACCGGAAGTCTCTGAGCATTGTAGCTATAGTTTAGCACCTTCATGAATCAATCCCCAGCAATTCTCTCACTCGAAGAATTTCTCATGGGCCTGACAACCCACTTCTTCAATCCCGCTCCAAGATAACTAGGTACACCAACCAAAAAGGGCTATGGGAACAGGCTCTGGAATGGTGAAATGGTTGTCTCAAGGATAACGGAATGCGTGAGTGAAAATGGTCATGGAATCATTGACTGGATAACTGAGTGTGGAAAAGAAATCACTATGAAACACTCGTGGAAGTGATGGTGAGAATGATGGTCAAGTTGTTGGTCCCCAATCCCGTGAAAAGTGACCAAATGAGTTAAGTTCCCCACGATATGAATGCATGTCCCCAACTTGACACTTGTCATATCAGAAGTTACTTTGGTCCACTTATCCCCATCTTTAGAAATTAGGATAAAATAATTATCCATACTTTATGTTTTAGGAAATATTAATATAATATTCCCTTGACTTTTGGCCCTCCCTTTCCCTAATTGGTGAAGTTCAGTCCCCCATCTCTTTTATCAGGGTTGGTTTGCGTGCAGCGATGTGTTTTATATTAATCATGAGTCATGTACAAATTAGGCGCATTGGCCTTTGACATCTAGGTGTTCCGACCCAATACCAATATAGAAGCATCCCATCTTATAATAACCGGATCACTAGCCTATAACACATATCATATACACGAGGCTCGTTGTCCTCCATACTACGTGCACCTTAGTTACTGCGCGCGGTATCCTGGAATGTGCATATTACATCATTTTACTGTGCAGTTCATGCTTGCACTATGCCACATGACATGAATTACCAAATGAGGTCAAAACAACTCACCATCTTAAGTACATTTATATTAAATTACAATTGGGTTCGACCGAGGGATATTACAAAATGAGTCTCTTTAGGTGCAGATTGAAATCGGCCTATTATTCCTACAACTTGTATGATATTAGGTTTTGTTATTGTTACATATAATAGGCTTCTAACCATTGACTTGTACATGGTTTAGTCTACCTTTGGTGAATCATCATCTAAGCTTAGTTTGCATCATGTAACCATGGGAGTGCTCATAAGTTTGCAATATTCCATTTGAAATTTCTTTACCAATTTTTATATATTTGGTTTGGGATATGAATATCCATTTGTTTGTTTGAGTAACTTGTAAATGCAAGAAGAATGTTGGTTCACCTATCATAGACATCTCAAATTATTTATGCAATTCTGTAGCAAACCGTTTGCTCAGTATAGTCAAATTACTTCCAAAAATGATATCATCCACATATACCACAACAACAATCATATTTTGTTCTTCAATTTTGATATATAGGTTGTTGTCAGTAGTCCCTCTCTTGTATCCTTGTTGTAGATAGTTATCAAGCCTCGAGAACCATGCTCTAGGAGCTTGTTTAAGACCATACAAATCCTTTTTTAGTTTACATACATGATCCTGATTTTATTTCAACTTAAATCCTTTAGTTTGTTCTAAATAGACTTCTTCCTCTAAGGTTCCGTTTAGAAATGTTCACTTGACATCCATCTGATAGATTTTGAAGTTTTTGAAGCATGCAAATGCCAAAAACATTTTGATAGCTTCTAATCTTTCCACTGGGGAAAATTTCTCCTCAAAGTCAATTCCTTCAACTTGGGCATATCCCTTGCATACTAATCTAGATTTATTCTTTATAATCTGTCCATTTTCATTAAGTTTATTCTTGAAAATCCATTTTGTCCCTATCACATTTTTGTCTTTTGGTCCTGGGACCAGTTCCCAAGTTTGATTTTTCTCTATTTGGGCAAGTTCTTCATTCATTGCTTTTATCCAATCTTCATTCTTGTTGGCTTCTGAAAATGATTTGGGTTCTATTAGAGAAAGCATTGCTTGTTCTGATTCAAATGTAACTATTCTTCTAGTTTCTACTCCTACAATTTTATCCCCTATGATTTGGATTTCAGTGTGAATCTTTTGAACTCTTTTTTATGGACCTTTTTGCAAGGATTTTTCTTCCTCATCCTTTTCTTCATCAGTTTGCGGTTCATTATCTTGTAGTTCTTCAACATCTTCTTCATTTTGTGATTCACAATCCTCTTCATCATGTGATTCACCATCTTTGTCATCATCACTAGTTCTTCTCCATTCATCAATTTTTTTATTTATCTTGAGATTTCATTTTTCTCAATTTTAGATCATCTACTTTACATTTTCACTTTCCATTATTTGTGCAATCTTAGATTATAGCATCTGCAAGCCTTTTTGTTGGGTGAGTAACCAAGAAATTTCCCCTCATATGATCAGGAATCAAATTTTCCTAGGTTATCGTCATCCCTCTTAATATAGCATTTGCTCCCAAAGACTCTAAAGTGTTTCATTGATGTTGGTCTACCAAACCATAGCTCATAAGGTGTCTTTTCATGGTTAACTCTAAGTTGTACTCGGTTTAGTATGTGAATTGTTGTATATATTTCATCTCTCCAAAACTTATCTAGAAGTTTGGTGTCATTCAACATTGTTCTTGCAATGGTATGTTATTCTCGACTACTAGGGTTTGGAGCAACTACAAGCTAGGGTTTGGCAGGTGCGACCATAGCAAAGGAAAGCATGAGTACCAAATGGGGGGGTAATGGAACCCCCTCATACAAGCAGGTATTGGTGGACAGGGGGAAAGGGCAAAGAGGCGTAGGTTTCAAGGCACCAATGATAAGCACCTCGGGACCAGATCCGGAAAAGAGTCAGGAAAGGAACTAGGGAAAAAGAAATTGCATGGGGGAAGAATCCAAAGAAACTCAGAGTATTGCACAAGAAACATCGAGGCCCAATGGGGCAGAAGGGTGCAACCTGTGTAAACCTAAAATAGCAATGATACCCAAGGTAATCCTGGAGTATCCTTAAACGCAACTCTACAGGGACCGGATGAAGACGCATGTGCTAATATGAAATTTTATGGGTTTGTGGCCCACAGAAAGAACGTTGTGCAACTGGATTAAATATCACTGGAAGCCAAGCGAAGAAGTGGAGCTCCACCTAGGCTCGAAAGGCTTCTTCACAGTAGTATTCATGAACTTGGAAGACAAGGATAAGGTTTTTGAGGGGGGGGCATACTTCCACCTTTCAGCAGGACTATACATGCGACCTTGGATGGAAAAATTCTCCCCAGAAAAAGAAACTTTCAAAAATGTACCTGTCTGACTGAGATTTTCTGCTATATTACTGGATACCCTATACCTTCAAAGTAATAGGGAACAAATTGCTAAAATATGTGAAGACTTTAGAAGCCACCCTAAAAGGGAGATATACATCCTACGCGACAATATGCATAGAGATGGATGTGTCGAGAGCACTCCTAGAAGCCATAAGTCTGGAATTCAGGGATGAGGAATGGATACAAAATATAGACTACGAGAAGATCCCCTTCATATGCAGAAGATTTCACGAACATGGACACATAATCAGAGAATGTCCTCTCAATAAAAAACAAGAAGTGGAAAGCACCAAACCACAACAAGATGAGGAAGGATTTGTAAATTTGAACCAGAGGAACAAAGCTAACAAGAAACAAAGTAAATCCCCAATAGAGAGCAACTCGAAGGCCAAGAATATAATAGAAGGACAGGACAAAACCAACAAAGGGGTAGAAGGAGGAAAGGATTCGGAAAAATTTCAAGAAGTCGGAGAACAAGCAACAAACGAGTCCATAGATAGCCCAAGTAATAAGAAGGAACAGGGGGGTAGCGCAACCCATATGGACAGAGAAACCAGAGATGCCAACACCCCCATGCAAGAAGCAGATGGAGATGCGAACATGACCCCAAGAAAAGTAGGTATGGAAGACCCTGATCTCAGAGACTTTTTGGAAAGGGAAGGGATAGATCTCCCAAACATATTGGAGCAATGGTAAAGGCAGGGAGTAGACAACGTACCAACTGAGCAACTAAACCACATCCAATACATGTTCCTCCTATGTGAGGAAGCCAAATCCAAAGGGCTCAAGTGCACACATAGGTAAATAGGACACCTAGGAATCAAGGCCGGCGAGGGACAACCACAACTCTCACCCAAGCAGACAAGAAGGAAAAAAGGTAGGAAATCAAACAATGTAGCCCTGCAGGAGCTTGGAGCGTTGCTCATAAACTTAGGTAAGATCAAGAAGCTCTTCCCCAACTCCCCCCCACATGTTCAAATGAAGATTATAACATGGAATATAAGAGGCCTAAACAGCCCGTGAAAGCAGAGAATCCTCAAAAGTAGACTTAGGAAGAACAATCGGACCTTTGTTTCATCCAAGAGACAAAATGCACTATAGATATAATGGAAACAATCAGCAAAAAATAATGGAGTAAGTGCAAGATGGTGGTTGTCAAAAGACAATAGATGGTAAGAGGTTTTCTCACCTTATGGAACCCACAAGTGATGAGCCTAATTGTCACCGAAGCTACCAGGCACACACTTTCGGTTAGCATGCAAATCATTACAAATACGGAGATGATTCTATGCACCAATGTGTATGGACCCCAGATGTTAGAGGAAAAGAGAAGAATGATTCTAGACCTAGAAGACCTAAAAACCTGATCTAGCAACCTCCATTGGATCTTGGCAGGGGACTTCAACATAATCACATCACTTGCGGAGAAAAAAGGAGGTACTAGAATATTGGATAGAGATGTGGAAGAACTCTCAATGTTCATAGACATAGCGGAGATTGAGGACATCAAAACTAATAATGGACAGTTCACCTGAAACAATAAACGGGTGAATCAACATCAGGTAGCAACAAGACGAGACAGATTCTTGGTGTCGGAGTCTATTATTCTGCAATGGTTAACCTTATACTGCGGCATCCTTCTCTGGGGAGGGTCTGGTCATTGGCCAATCCAATTGGAAGCAGACTTCCAAACTACACTGAAGAATAGACCTTTCAGATTTGAGAAATTTTGGATCAAACACCCCACTTTCAAGGAGAATATCAAACAGTGGTGGCGGTAGAAACAACCAGAGCAAGGGACAAGGATTTTCAAACTCTATAAGAAACTAAAGTACATCAAATATAAGTTGAAGGAGTGGAACAAGGAAATCTTTGGAAATATAAACCAAGAGAAAAAAAATATTGAAGACAAAATGAGAAAACTCCAAGAAATATGCATAGTTGAGGGCTATACAGAGGACCAAAAAGGAAGAGATCCAGATGACCCAAGATTGGGAAGCTAGATGCCAGCAGGAAGAAAATCTATGGTGAAAAAAGACCTGAATCAGATGGCTAAGGGAAGGAGAGTGGAACACCAAGTTTTTTCATAGAAAAACCATTGCCAGAAGAGCCCACAACAAAATCCTGAAAATTAAGGATCAAGATGGGATCGAGAGAGAATCCCATAAGGAGATTAAAAATACTTTGGTAAATAATTTCCATGGGATAGCTCAGGAACCCAACAAATATAGAACGGAGGCCATCCAAAGGATAACTCAGTACATCCCACGTCTAGTCACAGAGGAACAAAATAACAACCTAAATAAACCCATCGCTAAGGAGGAAATTGATCAAGTGATCCAGGAGATGCCCAACGAGAAAGCCCCTAGTCCAGATGGTTTCACAGTGGAATTTTTCAAAGCCTGTTGGGAAGTGGTCAAACATGACGTTTATAAGGTAGTGGAGGACTCCAGACGGTCAGCCTCCATTCTAAAAGCGCTAAATTCTACAATGATTACTCTAATCCCAAAAGAAATTGAAGCCGAGACCCCCAACTGATACAGACCCATAGCGCTATGAAATGTGGTTTACAATATACTATCCAAAGTCATAGATAATAGATTGAAACCCCTCCTACCCACACTGATTTCATGAGAACGGGCGGGTTTTGAGGAAGGTGTTAGCGATATTTCTTGTAAGGGGGGGGTAGAGCGCAAAAGAATGGGTTAAAAACCCACTTGTCCAAAGTTTCGGATGATAATGAGCCCAAGGTAAGTCATGAGCAAGTTCGAGTGGCAGTGATTCGTGCGCCCGGATCAACGGCACATGTTGAATTCTGGACCCCCCTTGCCTTTCTACCTTTAAGCGGGGGGGGTCCGGAATCGGGGGCACACCTCTCCAATGGCCCAGATCAGAGCGCCTAGATCAACGGCGATAAAGAAAATTCCGGACCCCCACTGCCTTTCTACCTTTAAGCGGAAGGGGGGGGTCCGGAATCATGGATGCAGCTTTCCGACGGCCAAGATCATAGCACCCAGATCAATGGTGCTCACACACTCCCAGCATTTTCAGCCACTCTGTGTTTAGCCAGTGTGGGCCCTTCTCCCATCATAACATCCTCCAAAATCACCTTTCCCCTGCTGCCATGTGTCATCTGTCCTCCTCCACTCTTTTCGCCCACTCACCGCCTACCACGTGTTCTTTTCTTTCCACGTCAGCCTCTCACTAAATTACACCTGCCACGTCTATTCTCCCACCCTCTCCGCTCATATCCCTTTTGCCTTATGTCATCCCCTGTCGCCTCTCTCACCTCTCATCGTTCTTACCTCGCCCCTGCGGTTGTGGCCCCATCACTCCGTTGCCGAACCCCACTTTCCGCGTTGGCCTCCATACCCATCCTTCAAGCTAGTCAGTTGTTCTAGGTGGCAGCGCGAGGAGTCTTCCATATCCCAAAGTGTTGAGTTTGCCAGATAGTCCTCAATCCCAAGAAGGCAGTTATTGAAGCGGTTGGTGGTGGTTAGACATCGTCTCCGTCCTAATGGGAAAGTCCTGCAATGAATTAAAGGCACGTCGATTCACCGATGAAACTATCAGAAGATCAATTGCATCTGCCATAAGTTGCACAACCATTCAAAGATTGCGGCTGCAGAAGTGTCAGAAGCCATGCAGACGCAAAGCCTTCAATGCAACATCTTGGTTCCGCTGCTATTGTTGTTTTGAGTATATGTAGGCATTTTTGCCATTTTTGTATCTATCGATGGTAGAGATAAGCTCCCGACTGTAGAGTTTCAGCAAACATTCTGGTTTCCTGGTTATGTCTCTGTGTTTGAGATTTCTTGGTTTATAACAGACAGTTTTCTTTTTCCATATTTGCTTCGTCTCGTGCTGGGGAGTTCACAGTCGAATGATTCACGTGGATTGTTGCATTTATGTTATGATCAAGGATTTATCGTGACATTTTTGTATTCTTTGGTCTTCTATGTTTGAATATAAAAGGACTTTGTGTTTGAATGCTTTCTCCTCCAGTCTATTACGAACTTGATGTCTATGATAGACTTTCGCACTCTTCTTACTCAAGTCTTCCACTTACTCACCCTTTTACTACAACTCATTGTTTGGAGTTTATCAAGACCTCACTCATTCATGCATGCCTGGCCTAGTTTCTGAGTTGAGATGATATTTCTCTGAGTTTCCTTCCATTTGATCACCCCCTTTTAAACAAATCATGACATTAAACTGATGGGCGTCGAGCTCTGCTCCTGCAAGCAATCCAGGAGTGACTTCCATCGCCAACATTTCTGGTGCCATTGCCAGGGACGAAGTTGAATATTTTCCCTGGGATTGAATGACAAAGATCATCTGATTCTAAAGGTGCATCAGAAATCAGAACTTAAAGATTGCTACTGTGCACCTGGCGACTCCATTGTATCGACTCCGCTGGGGAGGAACCTGCTTTATCAACTGTGGCTTTCAGAGGCAGGCATACGCGGTCTCATCCACACCTGCCTCTAGTGACACCTGAAGCTGACTCAGAAGCAGCACGCAGAAGGGGAAAGAACTCTGTGAAAGAAGTTTCCATCGCCGAAACAGGTATTTCCCCACCTCCTTCTGTAAAGACTCCACTTTCTGCTTCTCAGCTTCCTAGTCGCCCTCCCTCTGAGGTTTCCCGTTTCCTGAATTTTGGGAGTGTTCCTGTTGAGTTTTCTCCTCCTGGTCTGGTATCAGAAAGAGAGATCCTTGTCACTCCCCCCTCCCTGGAAGCTATGCCTCCACACTAACCTCAGGCCTCATAAGGTTTCACTACCCCTCCTTTTATTACTACTGTGGCACAGAGAGGAGCAGCTGTGCATTCTGGTCCATTAGACTTCTCTCTGTTTTCCCCCTCGTCTCCTGTGAGAACCTTTTTCCCGACATCTCCTGTTCACACTCCTTCTCCTCCTAGTACTCCTCCACCTAATATTCCTATGGCTGGCGCTAATCCCCCTCTGACCAGAATGGATGCCATAGTCGCTGCTAGATACACTCCCTTAATCCTACCTCATCCTATGAATCCTCTCCTTGCTGGAGACTACTTAAAGTACATGCCCAAGTTCACTGGGGAAGGGGACATAACTGCAGAAGATCACTTGGTTGATTTTTACAGTTATGCAGACAACCTCAACATTGAGAATGAAGATGTCTGGATGAGAGTCTTTGTTCAGATCTTGGATGGTGAAGTTAGGAAGTGGTTCAGGGGGCTGGCCCCTGGATCTATTGTTGGGATTGAAGCCCTGGATACCGTTTTCCTGAGGCAGTGGGGGGATAGGAAAGACTACATATATTACATGATAGAGTTTGGGTCCCTGAAGAAGATGGAAGGAGAATCTGTCTCTGACTTCTCCAAAAGATTCAATAAGATGTATAACAAGATTCCTGCAGAGGTAAAGCCATCTGAATCCTCCGCTCAGATTTCTTATGCTGGTGCATTTGACCTTGATTTTTGTCTTTTATTAAGAGAAAGAAGAGCCACCTCCTTAGCTTAGATGCAAGATGCAGCTATAGAGGTGGAATCCAACATATTAGTAGCTGACAGACTGAGGAATAAGGCTGACGCAGACAGAAGAAAGGGAAAGTCATAAGCCTCAACTTCTGGCCCATCACTGCCTCACCCTCAAGCGGATGAGCTGACCCAGGTGATGAACTTTCTGAAAGAAGAGATGGAGAGATTAAAGGTGGAAAGGAAACAAATGAACAAGGTCCCTCAAACCACCGAGAACAGGGCAGGTTTCAGAAGGCCAAATAATTTCGCTCCTCCAACTATGCACAGAGAGAATGAAAGAGACAGGGACGACCAAAGAGTTCAGGCTCCCTTCTAGAACAATTTTGTGGTCGATGGAGAAGAAGGAGAGGCAGACGAGCCTGAGCCTAAAATCCACAGTTTAGAAGTCACTCCCCCCTTTCCTCATCTGACCCAAACAGCGTATGAGGAGTCTCTCCTGAATAGTCAACTGAATGAATTGAGCAAAGAAGACAAAGCTAGTGGTGGTCGAGGCAGATATAACCTGAGATCCGACAAGAAGGCAGCAGTACCTGATGTTCCAGAGCAATCCTCCAGAGAAAAATAGCCTGCTAATGAAGCAGCAGACAATCATAGAGGTAAGAAGGTCCAACCCTTCTCTCCCATTGCTCAGAGTCATGTTCCTGAAATTAGAGAATTTCCAAAGATTACATCCTCTTTTAATTTCGAGAATGAGATTCAAAAGATCAGGATCCCTGTGCCCCTCACTGAGCTTATCAAACATGATGAATTCAAGAAACGCTTCTCTGACCTTTTAAAATCTAAAGTCTCTGGCCCTTCCACAGACTTCATAAACCTCCAAGATGAGAAGCCAGCAGTTGTCCTAGGCCCCATGGTGGAAGACAGAGATGACTCATCCCCTCCCTTCTACACCTCCCTGAATATACATGACAAAGTGATGCACAAATGTTTAATGGATTCAGGATCCTCTCACAACCTCATGCCCAAAGATGTCATGGAAGAATTAGGACTGGAAGTCACCCGAGCCTATCATGACCTCTATTCTTTTGACTCCAGGAGAGTGCAATGTTTGGGAGTCATCAAAAACCTGGTAGTCTCTTTGTTTCAGCTGCCCATGAAGAACATGGTCATGGATATTGTGGTAGCTGATGTTCCCCCCAAGTTTGGCATGTTGTTGTCAAGGTCTTGGATTAAGAGACTTAGAGGGACGTTACAAATGGATCTAACATATGCCACCATTCCAGTCTTTGGAGGGGAACATAGGAGGTTGTACAGAGAAGCCCAACTAGCCTACATTATCAGTGATGAAGCAAACCCCACTAATCACCCCATCTTTGCACTTGACACTAACTTAGGATCTAGCTTGTTGCAGGTCACTGAGACTCCTGAGGCCCCTTTGCAGATCAGAAAGAAGCCCAGTCTTAATCAAGAGATGCCCCCTCCAGTTACTCCAGTTTGGAAGATGTTCTTTGATGGAGCCTCTTCCGGTATAGGTGCGGGTGTTGGGGTGGTATTCATATCCCCTTCTCAAGAGACCATATCCCTGTCATACAAACTGAAATTTGAATTCACTAACAATGTGGTAGAATATGAAGCTCTGGTTCTGGGATTGAGAGCTACAAAATAAATGGAAATAAGGGAGATAGTTGTGTTTGGGGAAGCAGAACTGATTGTCCAGCAGGTCAAAAATGTTTATCAGGCCAAGCACCCTTGTCTCAAGAATTACAGGAATGAGGTATGGGATCTAATTGACAGTTTCTTCTTGGCTTTTAACATCTCTTTCATTCCAAGGGAAGAAAATGCCCCCGCCGACTTTCTAGCTTTCACAGCAAGTCTGCTCGAAGTCCCTGTGTTGCCCACTGTCGGGTCCGAGGTTGAAATAAAATACAGACCCACTGTACCAGACAATGTCAAGCATTGGAAGGTATTCGAGGATGATCAGGAGATCGAAAAGTTTCTCCAATCAGTGGATGACTTTTCTGCATTGCACATAGATAAGGACCCTGACACAGAAAATGATAATCACTCTGGGGAGTTTTTGAATGAAATTGTCAATCACCAGATTATACAGCTACCGAGCAACCACATACCGAAAGGTCTGATCCCATTAGAAAGGTTGTTCAATGGAAACGATGTGGCAATAAAGGGTAGAGTTTCAGGTGATGATGATGACACATATGAGTGCAACATAGGCACACCAGGGGAGCCCAAGTTTGTTAAGTTGTCAAGGAGTTTGACCGAGGAGCAGAGGGTTGAATACACTGAGTTGCTGAGGGAGTTTGCTGATGTGTTTGCATGGACCTACGAAGATCTCAAGATGTATGACACATCAGTCATTGAGCACAAGATCCCACTAAAAGAAGAGGCTAGGCCATTCAAGCAGAAGCTGAGACAAATAAATCCCATGCTGCTACCTGTCATGGAGAGGGAAGTGAAAAAGCTGCTGGATGCCCAGATCATTGTCCCTTTGAGATATTCTGACTGGGTGGCCAATTTGGTCCCAGTAAGAAAGAAAAGTGGCAAAATCAGACTCTGTGTTGATTTCAGAAACCTAAACAGAAGCTCAAGGAAAGATAATTACCCCCTACACAACATGAAGCGCATATTGCAGAAGGTCACCGGCGCATCCAGAATATCCATGATTGAAGGTTTCTCTGGATACAATCAGATATCAGTCATGCCTAAAGACAGGGAAAAGACAGCTTTCACCACTCCTTGGGACACATTCATGTATGCCAAGATGCCTTTCGGACTGATGAATGCGGGAGCAACATTTCAGCGAGCCATGGACATAGCCTTCATCGGAGAAAAAGATAAGTTTGTGGTGATTTACTTAGATGACATAACAGTCTTTTCCAAGACTGATAAAGAGCATTATTGCCACTTAAAAAGAGTTTTCCTAAAGTTTTGGAGGTATGGCCTATCTTTAAACCCCAAAAAATCAATGTTTGCTATGCAGGAGGGAAAACTATTAGGCCATATAGTATCAACAGAGGGGGTGAGAATTGATCCTGACAGGGTGGAAGCAATTCAGGCCCTGTCACTTCCCAGATCTAAGAAAGAGGTTCAGGCATTTTTGGGGAGGATTAATTTCCTGAGGAGGTTCGTTTCAATTTTTTATGAATTGGTGAAACATATTACGGCTATGCTCAGGAAGGGACATGAAGTAAAATGGACGTCTGAACCCAGAGAGTCTTTTGTCCAAATAAAGAAGGCATTGACTAAAGCACTTGTGCTTATAAGTCCCGATTATTCCAAAGACTTTCTGATATTTTCTTTTGCTTCCTGTGATACAGTATCAGCAGTCTTACTGCAGAAAAACGATCAAGGGCAAGAGCAGCCTATTGCTTTCTTTAGTAAGGCGCTGAGAGATGCAGAACTCTGGTACGAGATCATGGAGAAGCAGGCTTATGCCTTGGTGAAAGCCCTCAAGGCTTTCAGAGTCTATGTCTTGCATTCCAAGATCATTGCATATGTCCCTTCAGCTTCTGTGAAGGACATTCTTATACAGCCTGACATAGACGGAAAAAGAGGTAAATGGATCGCCAAGATCCTAGAATTTGATCTGGAGATTAAGCCCACCAAGCTGATAAAGGGGCAAGGTTTAGCCAAATTGCAAGCTGAGTCAAATTGCAGGGCCTTGGGAATCAATTTCATCAATGAGCAAGTTGAGTCATCCAACAGGGGTTCCCAAAGCACTGTATCACTAGCAGCGTGCCTCTGGTACAAAGATATCTTGTACTTTCTGCAAAAATTAAAGCCTCCTAATGGATTGGGGAAAAGTAAAGCCAGAGCCTTGAAGCTCAAAGTGGTCAGGTATTGCCTCATTAACCAAACTTTGTATTGGAAAGACCCCCTGGGGGTATTACTGAGGTGTCTGGATCCACAGCAGGCCCAGAAGGTTATATTCGACTTCCATAGCAGTCTTTGTGGAGGTCATTATTTCTGGAAGACCACAGCTCACAAGATCCTCCGAGCTGGGTATTATTGGCCCACCTTATTTCCTGATGTCTGCAGAGAAATTAGAGCTTGCATCAAATGTCAGAAGTTCTCAAGGAAGCAGAAGCTCAAATCTATGCCATTAAAGCCAGTAGTTGTCTCAGCACCCTTTCAGCAGTGGGGACTGGATTCCATCGGGGAAATTCATCCTCCCTCAAGTGGCCAGCACAGATGGATTCTGACTGCAACCGACTACTTCACCAAATGGATAGAAGCTGTCCCCACCAGAAGCACTTCTCACAAAGTGATCATCAGCTTCCTGGAAGACATCATAGCTAGATTTGGCTGCCCTAGCAAAATTGTCACTGACAATGCTTCCCCATTTCGGTCTGAGCCTCTGGTCCAGTTTTGTGAACAATTTGGAATTTCACTGATTCACTCCACTCCCTACTATCCTCAGGGAAACGGGTTGGCAGAGTCCTCCAATAAAAGCCTAATCAAGCTTATCAAAAAGCTACTGGAGGACAATAAAAGGGCATGGGACTCAAATCTCAAATTTTCTCTTTGGGTCAATCGGGTGACAACCAAGAAATCCCTGGGCCTCTCACCCTTCCAACTTGTTTATGGAATAGAGGTCGTTTTCCCTACTCATCTCGCCTTACCTGTAGCAAATCTCCTCCAGGACTTTGAAGGAGACCTAACCATGTGCTCAGAAGGATTCATCAGATGGTGGAAGTGCAGCAGATTAGAGAACAGGTCCTAGACAGAGCTTACAATCATCAACAGAAGATCAAGCAGGCCTTTGACAGGAAGAGCAAAAAGAAGGAATTTGAGCAGGGTGATCTGGTGCTCAAATGGGATGCTCCCAGGTAGGAAAAGGGAAAACACAGTAAATTTGACGCCCTCTGGTTCGGGCCTTTCAAGATCATTGAAGTATTTTCAAACAACACTTACAGGTTGCAGGATCTGGAAGGCAACGAAATTTTTAGTGGCCCAGTCAATGGGCATTTCTTAAAAAAATGTTTTCTATGAGCCGCAGTCGGCTCTTTTTGTTTTGTTTTGTAAATATTGTTTCTATTTTTGTTTTTCGGACTAATAAATGACTCCATAGCCCAACAGCAAAGGCACTAAGTCTGCAAAAGAGTTCTTAGAGCATCACAGGGATGACTCTATCCCCCATGGAGCCAAATGTTAGCGATATTTCTTGTAAGGGGGGGTAGAGTGCAAAAGAATGCGTTAAAAACCCACTTGTCCAAAGTTTCGAATGATAATGCGCCCAAGGTAAGTCACGAGAAAGTTTGAGCGACAGCGATTCGCGCACCCGGATCAACGGCGCATGTTGAATTTCGGACCCCCCTTACCTTTCTACCTTTAAGCGGGGGGGGGGGTCCGGAATTGGGGGCGCACCTCTCCAACGGCCCAGATCAGAGCGCCTGGATCAACGACGATAAAGACAATTCCAAACCCCCCCTGCCTTTCTACCTTTAAGCGGAAGGGGGGGGTCCGGAATCGTGGATGCATCTTTCCGACAGCCGAGATCATAGCGCCCAGATCAACGACGCTCATGCACTCCCAGCATTTTCAGCCACTCCATTTTTAGCCAGTGTGGGCCCTTCTCTCATCATAACATCCTCCAAAATCACCTTTCCCCTACTGCCGTGTTTCATCTTTCCTCCTCCACTCTTTCGTCCAGATGGCCCTTTCCCTGTCTCATCGCCCACTCACCACCTACCATGTGTTCTTTTCTTTCCACGTCAGCCTCTCACTAAATTACACCTGCCACGTCTATTCTCCCGCCCTCTCCACTCATATCCCTTTTGCCTTATGTCATCCCCTGCCGCCTCTCTCACCTCTCATCGTTCTTACCTCGCCCCTTTGGTTGTGGCCCCATCACTCCGTTGTCGAACCCCACTTTCCGCGTTGGCCTCCATACCCATCCTTCAAGCTATTCAGTTGTTCCAGGTGGCAGCACGAGGAGTTTTCCATATCCCAAAGTGCTGAGTTGGCCAGATAGTCCTCAATCCCAAGAAGGCAGTTATTGAAGCGGTTGGTGGTGGTTAGACATCGTCTCCGTCCTAATGGGAAAGTCCTGCAATGAATTAAAGGCACGTCGATTCGCCGATGAAACTGTCAGAAGATCAATTGCGTCTTCCATAAGTTGCACGACCATTCAAAGATTGCGGCTGCAGAAGTGTCAGAAGCCATGCAGACGCAAAGTCTTCAATGCAACATCTTGGTTCCGCTGCTATTGTTGTTTTGAGTATATGTAGGCATTTTTTCCATTTTTGTATCTATCGATGGTAGAGCTAAGCTCCTGACTGTAGAGTTTCAACAAACATTCTGGTTTCCTGGTTATGTCTCTGTGTTTGAGATTTCTTGGTTTATAACATACAGTTTTCTTTTTCCATCTTTGCTTCGTCTCGTGCCGGGGAGTTCACAGTCGAATGATTCGCGTGGATTGTTGCATTTATGTTATGATCAAGGATTTATCGTGACATTTTTTTATTCTCTGGTCTTCTATGTTTGAATATAAAAGGACTTTGTGTTCGAATGCTTTCTCCTCCAGTCTGTTACGAACTTGATGTCTGTGATAGACTTTCGCACTCTTCTTACTCAAGTCTTCCACTTACTCACCCTTTTACTGCAACTCACTATTTGGAGTTTATCAAGACCTCACTCGTTCATGCATGCCTGGCCTAGTTTCTGAGTTGAGACAATATTGCTCTGAGTTTCCTTCCATTTGATCACCCCCTTTTAAACAAATCGTGACATTAAAATGATGGGCGTCGGGCTCTACTCCTACAAGCAATCCAGGAGTGACTTCCGTTGCCAACAGAAGGAAGACAAATCATGGACAACATCATCCATTCCCACGAGCTAATCCACACCCTGAAAATTCAGAGGAGAGGGGGAATGATAATACAACTGGACCTAGCAAAATCTTATGACAAAATTAGCTGGAAATACATGGTCAAGGCTCTAGAAGCCTTTGGTTTCACCCAGCACTGGATCAACTGGATTTTCATCTTAGTGTCCAGGATAAATTACTCGCTCCTAATAAATGGAGCCCTAGCCAAACCTTTCTAGCCTACGAGTGGCATCACATAAGGAGACCTGCTTTCCCCCTTCCTTTTCATTCTGATGATGGAAGGCCTCAGTCGAAGCATCAAAAGCACAACAACAACAGGCAAAATAATAGGCATCAGACCTTTCAAAAATTGCCCTACCTCCACACACCAACATTTTTTGGATGACACCTTACTCCATGGCACACCCACGGTCAAGGAAGAAAAATCCTATAAAATAATCCTAGAAGATTTTGGGGAAGCCTCGGGTGCCAAGATCAACCACTCCAAATCTATGATCTTTTTCTTCGACACCAACCCTGCAATCCAAAGAAACCTGGCCAATATTTTGGGTTTTGAATGCAAAACACTCCCATCCAAGTACTTGGGCATCCCCTTGATAGACAGAGCATACAAATGTCAACATGGGAGGGCATGATCAACAAGTTACAGGAGAGGGTGAAAAACTAGACATACAGATCCCTCAACCTAGCAGGGAGACTCATATTGACCAAGACGATTCTGCAAGAAATTCTGACCTTTATGATGTCCATATTTCCAACCCCCAAGGGGATAATACAAAAAATAAGAACCATCCAAAGGGACGTCCTATGGCGAGGAGCAGAAACAAAGAAAAAATGGGCCCTGGTGGCCTGGGAAAAGGTCTGCAAACCAAAAAGCAAAGGAGGTCTGGGGCTACAAGACCCACAAGTAACCAACGACGCCTACGGGGCAAAACTCTGGTAGTGATGGGTCAAAGAAATTTATACACCGTGGGTAAACCTCTGGAAGGCCAAGTATGACCAGAATTAAACTAACAAGACCGAATCCACTTTAGGGGCACCAGGGAGAGATCAACCATCTGGAATCTAGCTTGGCACAACAAACTCTGGATACAGAAACACAGCTTTTGGGAAGTGAGGAATGGAAAAACAACCAAAGTCTAGGAGGATTATTGGCAACAGGAACCCAGAATGGAAAATCTAGACAGGGAGGAACTCCAACAGGACATGACTGTGCAAGGCAAAACCAGAGTCTACCACTTCTGGAAACAAGAAATAGATTGCAACAGATGGAGAATCTGGGACAATCTCAGTTCGCAAAATAGAGACGAGACCACAACAAGTGTGAAAGAGGTGGAGGAGGAACTGGGGAAAAGGAAAATTGTAGTCTTATAAGAAGAGAACCAACTGATATGGGGACAAAAAGATGGTGGGGAATTCAACTTGAAAGAAGTTTGACATTACATCGTGGACCAGGACCAAGAAGATCCAACACAACAATGGGATAAGCTTTGGAACAGCCCCCAATGGCCAAAAATAAAAAATAAAAAATGGTTAGTACTTCACAACCAAATTCTAACTTGGGAAAACCTAAGGAAAAGGGGATTCATTGGCCCATCACGATGCCACCTCTATAAAGTTAAGGAAGAAACAATGAATCATCTCCTCGATGAATGCAACTACACAACAGATATTTGGGACTAGGCGGCATGTATCTTTCGACGGTACAATAGGATCTGTGGTAACATCTGCACAACCATCAATATCTGGAATGAGAATTACAGCGAAAATGAAGAGGTGAACCTCTGTTGGACCCTCATTCTGAGGATGATCATATGGACAATATGGAAAGAAAGGATTTGGCGCATCTTCAGGAATGAAATTCGGTCGGAAGGGAAACTCAAGGAAACAATAATATCCCTGATAAGAGAAACGGTGCAAAGCCAAAACTGCCAGACAGGAAGAGCGCAACTCGCAAGCCAAGACTCTTGAATCCTAGAAGCTTTTCACCTGAAAGATGGGTGCAACCGCACTCAAGTAAGGAGGCTACCACAACTCCAAATAGGTGAGCGCAACTGGAATCCCCCTCCAGCAGGGTCACTCAAGTTGAATTTCAAAGGGGCGTCAAAAGGAAATCCAGGCATGACAACAATGGGAGGGGTAATCAGGGATAGTGATGGAAACATAATATGGTTGTACGCTGGGAGTATGGGAAACTCAACCAACAACACCATGAAATTCGGATCCCTAGAGACCGGTCTCAATATTTTAAGCCACAAAAGAATGAAAAACACCATCATGGAAGGTGACTCCACATTGGTTATCAACACAGTGAAGTGACTCCAAAATGGCACCAAAGTGGGAAAAATTCAGAGGCACTGACGCTTGGCACACTCCCCGCAAAAAATCCAGGACCATCTGCAAGCGATGGACACAATGGAGTTGCATTGGGTTTGCAGGTTAGTAAATGGATTGGTGCATAAAATCGCTAATGAGGGGGTTAGCAAGGAAGGACTAGAAGTAGACACTACCTGGAGTAACATCCCGAATGGTCAGTTCAGAACAGATTGCATCCAACTAGTGACAAAAGACCGTGATGACAGCCTAAGTACGGACGACCACACCGAGGAAGGAGGCACAAGGCTAACTAGTGGGCATGAAGGATCCAGGCAGAATCTGATAGGTCATCACTCGACCACAAGTTACAATGTAGACTTAGACCACACAACAGACGGGGGTATGGCACCAAGGTCCTATCAATAGGAAGAAGTACAGGGGTAGTTCTTGGGAAAGCAGAGAAGGTAATCAGCAGGCCACAAGTGAGGAAGGGAAAAAGGTGTTACCATGGACAAGTATGGATACACCTCACCCAAGTACATGTATGGGGAGTATCACAGTTGGTTGTACAATGTGCAGGGGAAAGGGTTGGCACAGGGGTCATGGTCGGTTCATCATGAGCACACATATCGAGACAGAGAAAAAGGACGAGAAGGTACACCTCAACGGGTAGACTATGATTGATAGGATGAGCCTGCAGCTAGGGAAATCCCATAAGAGAAGAAGCACCAGGAATAGATACAGACAGGAAAAGAGAAACTACAGGAGCTACCACAAAAAAAAAACAATGTGTAGATAGGAACAAGAGGAGAATTCAAGGAAAAAAATACCACAAACCAGTCGAGATGGTTCATATGAAGAAAACTCATAGTAAGAGAATCCCCTGGGGAAAATAACCTCTGACAAGCCCCCAGAGGATTACCAGGATGGAGTAAGTGGCCAGAGAAGCCAAGGGCACCTTTCATACGTCGGTCGAACCAAAAGGAATAGAAATCATCATCAGGTAGGAGAAAGAAGTCAATACTAAACACAAGGGTAAAGCTTGGAAGGAACTGATTCAGGAAGCAAACTAGACAAGGGACCCAGGGGACACACATCCTATAGTAACCCTCTACCACAAAATAGTGGAGGAGGTATGGAGAACAAAGATGTTAATAGGAAAGGTGATCTCTGAAAGGAAATATGCCATCTGGAAGGATAACAGGGACCACAAAAAACTGCTTACAGAGATCCTAAGCCACCTCAGCAACCTGGAGGCCAGTACAAAATGGCTAGCTGAGGACCAGAGGAACCAAAAGGATAAGATGGAGCGAATGGCAGCCCAATTCCACCTATACTTGCGCTACGTCCATCACATGGACATCACGCTAGAGGAATGAAATGTAGCCCTAGCTTGTATCAGAAAGACTCGTACG
This sequence comes from Picea engelmannii, assembly GCA_009831015.1. Lineage (NCBI taxonomy): Eukaryota > Viridiplantae > Streptophyta > Pinopsida > Pinales > Pinaceae > Picea > Picea engelmannii. Next base: position 15,478 of record ML811165.1, on the reverse strand, counting down.
GTGGTCCAGAGGGATGAGAACAAGGATAGGAAGGATGAAGGAAAAAAACATCTCATCATCCTAGACTAGTGTTGGTTCATCCAAGGGTCAAGTCATGCTGCTCAGCGTAAGATCAGCCTCCTTTTGTTTCTTTTTACATATGTGTTTTTTGTTTAACTTTTCAAAACTGGATATGGTAGGATTGGGCCAGTTTCCCAAGGTGGAGGCCCAGCCATACCATGTTGCTATCTTAGAAAATGCAACTCCGCAACCCCTGGTCTGGTTTTTGTTTTGGCAGACCAAGGAGTAACCCCCCTCTTTGTATCATAATCTCTTCTAGTAATACAAGAATTTTACTCACTTACAAAAAAAAAACATTGTTCTTACAACCTCTTGAACAATTTTTTTTTCCTTTCAACAACTTCATTCTATTGACGAGTTCTTAGAGCTGAAAATTATCTCTTGATTCCATTATATTCACAAAACTTAATGAATGTTTTAGAGGTAAATTCCCTCCATTATCTGATCTTGGACATTTGATCTTGAGATCTGTCTCATTCTCCACACAAGCTTTGAATGCCTTGAACTTTTCAAATGCCTTTAATTTTTCTCTGAGGAAGTATACCCAGGTCGTCCTTGTATAGTCATCAATAATCAACATGAAGTAATGTTCCCCTTGTATACTTCTAGTCCTAGTAGGTCCACAGAAGTTAGTGTGAACAAGCTCCAAGGGTCTCGATGTAGAGTATTCTTTTGTCTTGAATTTGACTTTCATATGCTTCCCAAGTTGGCAATGCTTACAAACAGGTTCGGAAGGTTTTAGAATATTTGGCACGTCCTTCATTGCTTCCTTTTTACTAGATTTGATCATATTGTCAAAGCTCAAGTGTCCCATCCTTTTGTGCCACGTCAGCTTTCATCTACTTGACTCATGTAGCATTCTTCTTCTTCTTTAATATCTAAAATATATACATTACTTGAGGTTCTTGGTGCAATAGATACTAATTTTCTTGATCCTTCCTTCTTGATTTTGCATTTCTCGGAGTAAAAAATGAGAATATGTCCTTGATCACAAGTTTGGATTACACTTAGAAGATTAGGCTTCATATTTTCAACTAGTAGCACATTTTCTACTTTATTTTTCTTGTTTCCCAAAGTGATTGTGCCTTTTCCAAGTATTCTAGCAGATACATTATCTTCAAATGTGACACTTCCTTTTTCCTTCTTTGTCAGATTGAGAAATTTTCTTTTATCTCTTGTCATACAATTAGAGCATCCATTGTCAATATACCATTGACACTTTTTGTTATTGGCATATAGGGCTACTTCACATTTTGTTACCTTTTCTTCCATATGTTTTTCTTTCCATATATTTTTATCTCTATTGTTGGGAATGCTTGTCTTCAAGGATTGCATTGATAATCTACATTCACTGGATTTATGACCATAATTTTTTCACTTGTGACATTCAACATTGTAATCTTGTAAAGGAGAGAATGAATTATAGTTTCTTTTCTCTGCATTATTCTTGTTGTTCTTATATCTTTGGACATTTTTAGGATTGTACTTTCTATAGGCTTTACAATGTACTACTTTATGTCCAAAATTATTGCAAAAGTAGCAATAGCCAAGGAAGATATGTTTATATCTATTATGGGGAGTCCTTTTGGTCACTATATTCTTTTTGTCTTCTTTTTCTTTTGTAGGAGGTGTTGATTTTTGTTTATTAGGAACACTCTTTAATGGTACCATCTCCCCCTTGTTATCTTCCCTTTTTAAAGGGCTTCTAAGAGAAACTGCATAATTGATTGGTTGTTTGTCGGTCTTCTCTTTTGCATAGGTTTAATCTTGATCATATCCCAGTCTTGTCTTATCGTTTGGTGATCTTTGACTATTAATAATGTCATTCAATATTTTTGAATTGTTCTCAAATCTTGATTGGTTGTTTCCTTTCTCAAGATCCCTCTTTAGTTGAACAATTTCAATCTCTAGATTCTTACAATCTTGTTGTTTTTCATTGAGTTGTTTAATCAAGACTTCCTCATTTCTCTTGGCTTCTCGAAGTTGGGTCTGCAGGTCAATGATGATTTGCTCTGATTCTTTGATGGTTTTTGAAACTTTATTTTCTCTTAATTATTGTGCTTCTTCAAATTCTAGCAGAACTTGTTCTTCTTTTTATACTTTTTGAGTTCATCCAAAGCATTGATTAGTTCTTCTTCTAGGTATTCTTCTCCTTCATCCTTAGAATTTTCTTCAATCTCAAAAGTATTTTTAGAAAGATTATCATAGGTTTCTATACCCATAAATAGATGTTCTGTCTCTTCATATTCACTTTCTTTAGATGAATTGTTGTCCTCTTTGGTGTAAAAGGTCTTCTTCTTTTTGTTTTTGGTTTTTCCCTTTTTATGGTCTTTTTTATTGTAATCTTCTTCATCATCGTTATCTTTTTGTTTGGAATAGGAACATTTGTTAGCGAAGTGTCCAATTTTTTCATAGTTGAAACATTTGAAAGGTAACTTCCCTTTGTATTTTCCAAACCCTTTCTTGAGTTTTATTATAAATTTGGCCTCTTCTTCATATGATATATCTGAGTAATTTTCATTTGGCACATGCTTATGGTTCCTTGTTTATTTTGATGATTTGAAGGTTCTTTCCCTTTTTGATGACTTTTCTTTCCCGATTATCATTTCATATGCTATAAGACTCCCATGAAGTTCATCCATTGTAAGTTTGTCAAGGTCTTCTCGATATTCTAAGGTAGATACCTTGGCATCATATCTCATTGGTAATGATGTCAACACATTTTGGACAATAATCTTGTCTTTTAGCTCTTCTCCCAATGCTCTGATTGAATTGACTATTTCATCCACTCTCTGAAAATATCTTAAAATGTTTTCTTTCTCTTTCATCTTCAGACTCTCAAACCACCCTCTGTGTGTTTGAATTTTATCTTGCTTGACCTTTCCATCTCCTTCATAAACGATATTCATTTTATCCCAAATTTCCTTTGCTTATTTACAGTGCATCACTTTTGCAAATATAGGATTTGCTAATCCTCCAAGAATAGCATTAACAACTCTTGAATTGTCATTGCAGAGATTCTTTGCAACAATATCAATAGGTGGAGTAGATGGATCAATGTAACCATTTTCAACATATTTCCAGGCATCACAGCCAAGGGCCATCCGATAGCTTTTCATTCTTATACTCCAGAAAGAATAATCATTTCCTTTAAACAATGGTGCTTTGTTGGAGGACATTCATTCTTACTGATCCATTTTATCTCTTCAGAATATACCTTCCAGTGGTTAAATTGTGGTGAAGGAACTTGCTCTGATACCAATTGTTGAAATATTTTCCAATACTGAGAGGGGGGGTGAATCAGTATTGCTTCTTCTTTTAAAATTTTAGTCAGTTATTAATTAAAAAATTAATTAATCATAACAATTGATCAACAAGAATGTACTGAATACAGAAATTTAAATATAACAATAACAAGTACAAGTTACAATTGTGTGAGAGACACCAATCTCTCTTCTTTTGAGCACCAACTCAAGGAGACACCAATCCCTTGGTTTTAGAGAACCAACTCTAGGAAGAACCAACTCCCTTGTTTCAAATCACCAACTCTAGGAAGCACCAACTCCCTTGTGAAACAGGATTTAACCTACAAAGCACCGTAATGCTCCTGAGCTCCACCCTACCACCCTCATTGCATAAAAATGTTTAAAGATTATTTCTTAGACTCTGCTCCTGCTTCTGATGTAGACTGTAGAGACACTCTCCTTCTTACCATTTTTCTTTATTTTTATAGTCTCTCAAGAGGTATATGATATTGAAACAATGTGTCTTTTTGTAAAAGAGCAAATGAACCAATGTCTCTTTTTAATAATAAAACATTGCACCTCTTCATTTAATTAACACAAATGTTGACTTTTATGTTTATTAATTGATTTTAATTTACAAAGGCGTCCAAATCAGAAAGAGAGCTATGGAAATGAATTTTAAAATTATACGACATGGGTTTTGTGCAGAACATGCCCAATTAGCAAATATGTGTGTATTTTCCCTAGAAAATGTGTGACGTGAATGGTACAGGAGGTTCTTTGAAGAAAAATTTCCTAGATTTATTGTTGCGGTTGCCTTTTAAACTTGCCAATTGAAGCATCCACTTCAGCAGTAGAGATTTGGTCACATATCCACATTCCTCCTTTATCATCAAGTTAACAGAGTGGACTCGAAAATTATAAGAGAGGATTTTAAATGACGTCTTCGCTTCCACATTTGTGTTGACTATGGTCAAATTGTCATGTCCAATCTTGTAGCATGGAATTGCAGTGAGTTGCAACACTCATCTTGTAGCGTGGAGTTGCAGCATAGGAGTTGCAGTGAGTTGCAACACTAATCTTGTAGCATGGATTTGTAGCGAGTTTCAAAGAGTTGAAACTCCAATTATATAGCATGATCCGGCAATTTCTGAGACTTTGATCCAGTGATCTAGCGATCACAATGAATCTCTGATAATTTTTCTCACACCTTCTTGGAGGAAACTCTCATCAAATATCTTACATGCCTTGAGAGACGATATTTTGGCCTTTATTTCATTCACTTGAGAATGGATGACAATGATCTATAACTTTTATAACAAGATTCTTCAAGGAATAAGTAATGAAGGATATGTGAAGCATCCCCCTTTCTTAGATTTTTATTCCAGATTCTTGACACTTGTTGTATTATATTGAAGCACCAGATTTGACCATTTCTTCTTGTAGTTAGAGCACAACAACTTATTTTTGAGGTTCCATTGTAAATGTCTTCCAATGGTATCTTCATGGAGTGAGTAAGCCCTTCACTTATGTTCAATTGCTTCTTCTGTGAATGGGTGTCAGTAACATAATTCAACACAAACTTTTGCTAGGATACTAATATGAATACATAAACATTAATCAAGTTCTTGGTGACCATATTTATCCTCTTTCCATCAATTCTAACAGCATACACTATGTCCAATATTGACCATATTGGCCTCCTTTGACATTAATGCCAACACCATAACACCATGCCCAACACCTCTATCACTTCATTAAAACTAGATGATATCCACAACATGTACAAGCTACAGAAACCATAAGTATACTTGAACAAGCATATTTTGGATACATCTAGAAATGAAAACCTCGCTTTGGTTGAGCTAGTTAAAGAATGGTGGGGTGATTTTAAACCTTTCACAAAAAGGAAATAGACTGTACTAGATCCAATATTTCAAATAATTATACCATCTTCTAGTAGCAATGATTTGCAAACTTTATGGTGAAGAGTGGTGTACTCACTTCAAGATTGAGTGGGTACCATTAGCACACCATGTGGCTGAAGCGTGTCAAGTATTCAATCAATCCCATGTTTTATCCATCTCCATTCTTAAAGAAGTCAAAGAAGCTCTAGTTAACAAAAGGATAGGTTTTTACATGTATGCTTTATTAATTGATGGTGTATGTTCATCAATTATTTTTCCTTTGATGGGTTGGAGTTGGAACCCGAGCATGCCCCTTGTACATGTATATTGTTCAGAATTATGGGAATGTATATTTAAAAATCATTTTTATGACATCTATGACAATTTCATAGCACCTTTGTTATATTTCATATGTAATTAGCCACCCCTTAGACTATCAAAGGAAGCCATAGAAACCCTCAAGGATATAGGGGACTTGTACATGGTAAAACATTACACCTATATCAGGACCTTCAGGTGCACCTCTGCCCCACATTTTCTTCCCAAGTATTTCCATGATATGTTAATTGTTATAAAAAAATTCTATCAAACCATTGAGAAAGGAATCACCTCCTTTTTATCTACACATGCAAAGAAAACATTGAAAAATTTTCCTATCGAAGTGGGAATATTTTTGTTATTGAATGCTCCTCATGTAAGGAAAGAATCCATAACTCTCAAAGAGCTCATTCTATGTACAAGTTTTTCTAAGAGACATGACGCGAGGGGTGTTGTAGAAGAACATATAAATGTTGTGGGATTGGCCCCCTATTACAAACATGATCATAATGCTTGAGATATAATCTTCCAGGGAGCCATGTCATATGAGGAGATATTCACTAACATTCAGAATAGTAAGGAATAAGAAAAATTGCAAGTTGATCAAGAGGAAAAAAGAAGGATGGTCAATATCCAAAGAGAACAATTGTTAGCAAGCAAGCAAGAATAAGATGAAGCTAAAAAGAAATTTGAGGCCCCTAAAAGGGAAGAAAAAATAAAGACGGCCCTGGAGGCAAAGGAGCGAATAAAGATAAAAAGTGGTAAGAGTAGGAAGAAACCCAAAAGATAGAGGAAGAGGAAAATAATAAAAGAGATGAAGAAAGGAAAAGAGTTTAAGATAAGAAGAAATAAGAAGAATCAGCCCAAAAGGTTGTAGAGGAAGAAAAGAAAAGGAAAAAAGAAGAAAATAAAAAGGTTGAGGAGGAAAGGAGAATTACAAGCCAAGAAGAGAGAAGAGGAGGTAGATGAAGCATAAAGAATCAAACAAACACAATTATAGGAGGATAAGGAGAAAAAGGTTGAAAAAACTATTCCTTCACCATGTCAAGGAATTGGTCCAAGCAAAACACAAGGGCTTGCACTGCTTAATTCTCCCATCAATCCTAGCACTCCACTTAAAACTATACCAAATTTGTTTTCTTACTCCTCTTCACAAATAATTGACATTGATGATGTTGAATTATCCCTAAGGGATTATTTCTTCAACAAATATTGCAAGGGAATTTCTAAAAGAGCATAAAATAGACAAAAGGTTGAAGAGAATCCTAGTAAAGGAGCATTAGAACAAATGATTGTGTGGAACCTTGGAAGAAGAGATCATCAAAGAAATGTAGAAGAAATAGCCTCTACTTTGAGTGCCTTTAAATGTGCAAACTCCATTATTGTTAATGACCTTAATGTTGCATTAGATACCTACAAAGTAAGGGTATTGGTTCTAGAAGGTCGGTTGAGGCAACATAGGACTCAGATAGAAGATGAATTCAAGTAGTAGGCCATTAATAAAGATCAACAATGTAAAGCTTAACTTGAGGCCCTAAGGAAGGAACATGTATAGGACATTGAAAGGATGCAAATAGAATGTCAATAAAAAATCACTATATTTGAGCAGTAGAGACTACAAATTAAAGAGTATAAAGAAAATGTGCAAACTCTCAAAGCTCAATTGAACAAGATAAACAAAGCCATAATTATCCTAGAATTTGTGAAGGGGGGATCCTTGATAGCCAATGAAGATCCGAGGAAAACTCGTAGGTGTTTTTTTACTAAATTGGATGAAATCCAACAATGTCATGATGATTTAATGAAGTTATTGAATCAGGTAGAAATACAATTAGATAAGAGTAAAGCTTCCCAGGATGCCTTTGATGAGGTTGTAGACTAGAAGAAACAATAGAAAGAGACCCTTCAAATCTCCCAAGTTTTGATCACAGGGAAACGGAAAAAACCTAAGTGTTGATAGATACATGGAAGGCCTCTTATGAAGAAATTGAAAAAATTATTAAGATAGCCACCGAATCACGTTTCAAGTTATGGAACTCGGCCTATGACATTTTGTAGTAGTTTGATATGATAGCAATGGAAGATTTTAACCAAGTAGTTCCCGAAAAACTACAAATTGTTGAGGTATAGAAGAGTCGAGATGAAAGTAGACAAGCAATTATTCAGCTCAACGAAGCATATAGAGATGTTTTGAATAACTTCCTCATAAAATTAATAAAGCTAGCCACTCTCTTTGAAGCCTACATTTAGAGAGTGCATAAGGATTTGAAATGAGATGTTTCTAAGAAAAATTATGATGGAGAGTTACAAATAGAAAGAATGAAGTTGGATCATTTCGAAGAACCCTCAAAGGCTCATGATTTGTGGACCGCTTATAGAAATGGTTAAATTATTGAAGGGTCTTCATAAATGTTGTAATTTGTTCTTGTAACATCCTCCTATATTGAAATATAAAGGGAGACCTAAAATATAGGAATAGAAAAAAAAGGTAGAATACAATGTAGTGTAGCTAGGGGAATAATATGGGGTACCTAGGGAGGTACCCAAGGGGAATAATAATAGAGATATATTGTTATGTATGAAGACCAATTTTAATAAATAAGGCCTAGTTTGAATGCAATAAATGTAAGAGGACTTACCATGATGGCACCCTTTATCAATTTCTATGATGCATGCTTATATTTTAACTTCAAGTATGGTTAAGATACGGGCACTCCACATGTCCTTCATTCTGCTAGATAATTTCACTCTGGTGCCTAATTTGTAATGCCCCTCCTTGCCTAATTATGTTTGGCATAGAATAAAAAGGTTAACCCTGGATTAGTTGATGTGTTTCATGTGTATAGTATGGCTCATTTATCTATATAGATATGGTATGTATATATACTTGTGGCATGTGGAATGATTTCTGGGGATGATTTTGCATTCTTGTTTGATGAGTAGGTAGTTGTACATCATTATGATGGCATGATTGTTTTATGTGTTGGATGAATGGATGATAGAATAGATACTTAGAAGATATCATTTGATTATATACTCACAAAAAATTATTGATTCTAGAAAGCTAGAATGAACTATGCTAGGTTGTAAAGACCTACAAGACTACTGGGTGGATTTAATTGCATAAAAGGGAAATATTGTGGAAGTCTAACTCTATGTTGTGGAAACATAATTAAACTAGTATAGTTTTCATTTGATAATGTTTTGATGATATAAGATAAAGCTTGTTGGAGCATAACTTATTATGTTCTTCTCTATCTTGGAGAACTCCATGATAGGAGTGATAAAAATAACTATTGTTGTGTTCTTCTCTATATGGGAGAACTCCATGACAAGAGTTTGATGGAAAGAAATAAGGAGCATAATTCATATTGTTTTGGTTTGTATGGAACACTCCAAGGATGGAGTCTGACGAAAAGAACTACTATGAGTAACTTGTGAAAGTAAAAACTATGATTGTATCGTTTGTGCATTTATCATTTATCTATTTGATATGTGTGCATGTTTCATGCATGTGTACGAGATAGGGAAAATCATTACCAACTTGCCAACAAATGGATGTGTGACATAACTGGTGAAGTCTTTATAGAGGTGGAGAGTCTCTCTCCTCGAAAAATATATGGGATGGTTATATCCCCTAAGGGAGAATTAATTTAAGAGACCATTTATCCACTTTGGAGGCCCAAATAATATTATTTAATTGAAAATTTGGGGAATATCCTTATTAGAAATTAAATAATAGGAAAAATGGGGAGATGCCACTTATCCCATGAATAGTCACCAAATTTGAAATTTCAAAAAATCGATTTATGCATGAGAATGTGAGGTTGAGTTTTCCTGAGGTTTATAAATAAAGTGGGTAATCCATGGGTTTGAGGGGGGGTTGTGAAACCAAAATTCTATTTAGGTGTTGCCAAAATTTAGTTGGAATTCTATGATAGCTTAAATGTTCCTTAGCTAGTTGAATATGGGTTGTTAATGAGATACTATGATACCTAAAACACTTATTAAAGGTTCCTTCGATGCTCTGACAAGTTTAGTGGGTGGAAAACCCACCATTGAATTATATTATCTATCAAAAACTTGGCTATGAGCCCACACTACTTGGGGGTCCAAGGGTGAGACGTTTTCCTTGAGTATGGTTGTGAGGAAATTGAATGGCAGCATATGAGTTAGCTAAGTGAAGGAGTAGGTGGTTGTAATTATATCTGAAGTGTTGGAATAACATTTGGTTACATATAATACCCAAGTATAATGAACTAGTTTATGATATATTCATTTTGTTGTTCATTTAGTTGGAGTAATTTGTTTGTCACTTTAGCTGGTAAAGGTATGGGCAAACAAGTCTAAACAAAAAAATGGCTACTATGATAAATTTGTTGAAGAAAACCCCTACCGGAAGTCAAAATTTCACATGAAAAAGAAGGTAACTTGTATTTAATTGCCTTCATTTACATTGAATTATTATTCTACTTTTAAAGGGAAGCATGTATGAGGGGGATCAAGCTTTATCCCAAAGGAAAACAAGAAAATTTTTTCACTTAGGGATTAGGTGAGACCACCAGTAATCAAGCATAGGCAATGGCATTGTTGTAAGAGTTTATGATTTTGAAAGAAAGAGGTATTAATAAGCTCTTGATGGTTATGGATTCCAAAGTAGTTGTGTGAAATCGGTAGTTGTACAGTTTTTTCTGAAATTCTTAAACATCCTGCCCTCAAATGTCAAATACTTTTGAAAGATGAATAAAAGGCTACACCACTCCTCTTTTATGCATGAACGAGGTACTCTTTTTTTCCACTTCACCTCTTGATGCTATGTTTTGAGAAATCAAGCGCATGCATGTCTTTCTACGAGCTTGTTTTTGAACCATTTTTCTCCTTTAAGGGACAATCCCGTGGCTCGGGCCACAATATTCTCATTTACCCCATTCCCCCATAGAAACCCTCTACAATTTTAAATGCAACTTCATGTAAGGTAGGAATATAGTGATGGGGTATGTGATTGGTAAATAAGATTAGTCTTTAAAATTTTATAAAAACATAGGATGTAGATGCTAAGGTAAGAAGGTAGTTATAAAAAATCATAAGATGGGAAAAAGAACAAGACAAGAGCAGTTGTGTTTATTAATAAATTTCTTTTATCTTTAATAAATTAGAAGGATTTTAAAAACATATTCTTACCTCAAATTTTCTCATTCTTTCATAGTTACAGAGGTGAAATTTGGTTTTGAGCTATGTGTGGGAAAACTGGAGCTTGAAGACCATTGCAAAAGATGACCATATCCCAATGTTTTGAAGTTTGCTTACTGAAGAGAGATATGATGTGAATGCGTGGAACCTTTAGGCCTAATCAAATATGTATGAAATGTGTCTCAAACATGTATCAGGCTTCTGGACCATTTGGAGACTAAGAAATCTAATGTTTGTTGCCATTCCAAATTCATTCAAACCATGAAAAATACAAAAACTGCATCTACAGGTTTTTCGGTTTCCACTATACATTTATGGTACCAAAAGAACAGAGATCATCTAAGAGATGGAAAAATATTGTTGTTATGAATTTTGGGGATAAATGGAACATATTTTGATGCTAACGAGAATGTTAATACTTATTGAAGGAATGTAGATGAAAATTTTAGATTTTACCTATGCTCTAAAACCTGCAAATTATGGAAATTCTTTAAAAAAATTGAACTTATTGGTGGAATGCAGGCTACAAGTTAAAATCAAAGGACTATAGGCTGATGTTGGAGACTGATTCTACCTCAGGGAAAGATAGTGCAACAAGAATGACATTCCTTGTTTATTTGCACAATGCTAGAAACTACAAATTGTTGTTAGAAACACGAACCAGATAGTCTTCACCATAAACCCACACCTTAGCACAATTTCATCCATGTAAATAAATTTTACTGAAGTCAAACATAGAGAGAAATCATTGTATTATGATCATTAATGGATGTTTTTAACCAATGTGAGACAACTCGCCATTAATGTCAATGAGTGTCAAGTTTCCTAAGTACATCCTAACATGTATGAATGAATGTGTTGAAGTTAAGTCACATGCAGGATTTATCAATCAAGAGACCTTGATGAATTCCCATTGTTGACAGTGAGGAGGCTTTCCATTGATGTATGCAAGTCCCAAGTTAGTTATGAACATCTTCAATGTCAATCCTAGATGATGCATTGGAGTCAATGGGATGAGATTTGTCGGTAGGCGGGCCTTAAGGAATCCCACATCATCTGACACGAGCACAAAACACAAATAATTTTTAAGAACCATAATACAAAATTGAACCAACATGCAGAACTTTATTGAGAATTTTACCCGCCAGTTGCCTGATTTTCAAGTAAAACTCATGTCCATTTGTGCCAGTAAACTAGTTTTCACAACTGAACTTATTTTTCTTTTACTATTCCATTTATTTATTTATTATAGTTTACTACTCTACTTGAAAATAAAAAAACATTTTCTCAAGTGTAGAATTATTTCCAATAGATCCATGTGCATAATCGGATTACAAATATGCTCATATTCAAGTTTGAAAGATATGCTTTGAGGGGTGTTGGGAGGCCTCTTAGGCCCTTGTAATAAGCCATCATACAGTATACACTAGACATTGGTATAATGAATATATGAATATATGTGTAATAAATTACAAACAAAGACTAGTGAAGGATTTGAATGCTTGGCATTATACCCTGGACTACAACACTTTGGTTTCGTTGATGCGTGACTTGAACCAGGACCTTGATATTGGATGGAAGATTTGTTGAAGATGCATGTAAAAATAAAGAAGCTTGCATGAAGATGATCTTAGAGCGGCCTTTTTCCTAGTAGGTGAGAGCCGCATGGAAGAAGCTTGCATATAAGAACGAGAAAATACAAAATCAAAGATAAGCATATATTTAGAGAATAAAAGAATAAGAAAGTCAATGCTATAGATATTCACTATTAAAGATGCTTAAGAAAAATTATTGAAGATCGTTGGCAATTATTTTTAAAGATTATTGTAGACAATCATGTTAGTGTTTCATGTGGAAATAAGACTGATTCTACTAATAAAGAAACTCATGCTAATCGTGTCAAGAAAGCCTGCAAGAAAATAAGAAAATATGCAAACAAGAAAAAGAAAAGGGAGTACATGCCTTGATCCATTTTTCATAACATTACGGTTGCAAACTTTGTGTATGGAAGAATTGGTTTTGTATTAACGATGTAGCAGTTCATTCTTATTTATTTGAAAGTGTGAAGAGCGTTCATCAGTGGACACAGATCCATCTATGAATACACAAAAGAACAAGTAGTGGTGGTGTTGGATTAGAGAAAAAATGGGTTTCTTGTGCAAATATATCATTACTATGGGAGAGAAAGATGTGGGTCGGTCGAGACATGTTCTAGAAGATCAATCATACATTTGTTTCGAAGCTCACATATTGGCTGAGAAGAATGATAGCTAGAATGACAAAATAGATAGTTATAAGTTCATGTAAGGGATTCGAGTATGATGCTATAATATATCCTTTGAACTTTGATGATGGATGTTGGCAGGAATGGGATGAGAATCATCTGGTTCTTAAATGTGATGATGCCAATGCAGTGCACCTCAATGCAGCACATTTAGTCCATGAAGCATGCAACCCGACGTACCCTTAGTCATGCATTCAATTTCAGCTACTTAGTGAATTGTTTGTCATGAAAGAATGATCGTTATCCCACTGCATATGTAAAACATTGTGTAAGTATTGTTTGATATGTATTTTGAGTTGTAAAGACTTATTGTGAGTCACTGGATGAATGTTGAAAGCGTTGGATAGTGATGCATTTCATAATCCATGGTGGGAAGAGGAAGCTCATAACATTGGTCTTAGAGGGTTGTGTTGAGTTGTAGGCCTATATATACCGTGTACATGAATATGGTTTTTGATAGCACGCTACGCTTGAAAATTTGAGCTCTGGAGAATTTGCACATTGTTCTGTAGAAGAATATGTGTGAATTTATCACATGTTGATATAGGTCTCATTTATATTTGTAAATGAATATTGATGTCAAGAAAGAGTCTTATTGTATAAAATGATACATGAAGTAAATAGTTTAGTGGAGTCCATAGTCAAGTCTAAAGTCTTCGTAGTCAAAAACATAAAAAAGAAAATGTTGTGAGAAAATGTTGTCAAATAACTTGATTGAGTCAAGTGTATAATTGAGTCAATTAAGTCAGTTAAACAGAATGAGGAGGTTAAATGTGTGTCTCCTCCATGCACCCAAAAGAGATATAGAAGGATCAGAAAGACTTAAGAGTTCTCAAAGATCCTACAACGCACCCTTAAGCAACTAGAATGGTCCATGACCCCAATCCCAAAAAAAAAACAAAAAAACACAACTCTGAGAACCTACTAAAATCTTCCTGATAAGGTCACAAAACAAATTTTAGTTCATGTTAGTATTTTGGGGGTAGGCATCCAAATAACCCCCCGCTGTCACTTTTCATCAAAAACATAGCACTTGAATGTTTATCGTACTTCAAATGCTTCACCTCAAGTGTACCTACACCATAAGGCGGAAAGATACTTGTGAAGGGGCAAAGAATTAGGTTTGGTTATTCTGTGAAATCCTTCTTGAGCCACCTAGCTCTTGTGAGGTTTCCCATCCCAAGGCCACTTTTTTAGGTTGAGATTCCCCTGTTGCATTTGAAGGAGGTAACCTAGTGGCTAAAAACTAGGATTTCTACAGAGGTGGAAATTGTGGGCTGCAACTACACCTATGAAATATTTTGAATGAATATTGGGAAATATTGCCAAACCTTCTAGGATATGCACCCTCTACCCCTCATTATAACTCGTCTTTCATACCTTCACTAGCCTCTTTTTTGGTGGGTTCATGTCCCATTATTGAGAGCTATTGGAAGGCTTAGTAACATTGAGAGGAAGGACGCTAGGTCTTCAGAACTTGTGCTTTGTCTTTTTATTCCCCCACGTATAAAATATCCCACCCTACCCAAACATTTTACTTTAAATCTGATAAATGTATGTTGTATCCATTTGACACTAACCATATTCAACTTTGTTCTTTTTTAAAGTAGTAAATCCTTATTTTTGAAAACACAAGTTAGCTATATTTTCACTTAACAACATCACACACACTTTTAATAGTCCAGAGCCACAGGAGACCCACTACCTCCTCAGAATTCAAGATGTGTACTTGGCCTCCCACCAATTTTGAGAGGTATTCTTGTTTTTACTGCTTCGCTAGTTCAACCTCCTCACTCACCTTTGAGTGCATTAGTCATCGGTTCAATGTTGTTTGGTCTACCTTGCTAGGCATAAATTCCCTTGACAACCTATTCAGTAGCCCTTCCTCCTCGAGCACCGACTGGACCATCAACCACCATGGAAGGACCACAAAACCTACCATGTATGGCCTCGTTAAATCTTCTTAATTTGAAAAAGCTCACCAATTACCCCATTTTACATGATGCAACTTGGACGAACATGCCAACCAAGCTCCCTTTAGACATTTGTAATTTTGATGGAAAACAAAACGAAGACCCAACTAACCATGTCATGACATTTCACTTGTGGTGATCATCCAACAACATCACAGATGATTATATTTGCCTACGACTATTTCAACGAGCCTTAACTGGTCCCTCAAAAAAATGGCATGTGGAAAAAAAGTAGGGTTTTGTACGACCTTCACACCTTTAGCCAAGGATTTCTTAGTATTTTTTTAATTACCATTACGCCAAAACACTAGCTTGGAAATCCTTACAGATTTTTGTCAAACTACTTCCACCCATATCGCAAATCACATCCACGAGTGGTGTTGATAAAGGAGCATGTGTTAAATTGAAATCCCATCATAAATACTCCTTGATTGGTTCCTCAAGTGATCCAGGTGGAGATAGGTGGCCACCCACCTCTTCCAACTGGCTCAAAACAGTTTT